>BJCO01706133.1:975-13469 GCA_018326465.1 Flaveria floridana | reverse complement strand
TGAAATCAACAATGAAAGGTTAAGGATTGATGAGCAAAATATCAGAAGGTCGCTTGAGTTGGGAGATCGAGAAGTAGGGCACCCAGATATGTTTGAGAACGAGTACATTGAGAAGGTGTTCTATCTGATGGGCTATGATGGAGATTTTGATAAGGGAGAGATCAAGAAGGGAAGATTATGCAAGCCATACAGATTTCTATGCCACACTTATCTGAAGTGCATATGTAACTGAAAGTCCGGATTAGATAGATTTTCTAGGCACATATCTTCAGGCATCATAGGAATCTTTGAGGGACGGACATACAACTATTGCAAAATACATCTTTAATTGTCTCTGTGACCAAGTTAAAGTACAAAGGCCAGAAAAGATGTACATGTTCCTAAGGTTTCTACAACTGATCATCAATGCTGAACTTCCTGGGATTGCAAGGGAAGGAGATGTGTTTGTACAAGCCCATCTGGGTAGGTCTGTACTGAATAAGATCAGTGGCAAGTATCAAGGTGAAGATATGCCAATGTTTGCTCATGTGATGGATGCGAATGCCAACATTCCTCAAGAGTTAGTATGGTTAGAGCAACAAGGAGAGTCATCTACTGATTCTGATCAAGCCTCACACTCACCAAATCAAACACCCCCTCACCAATATCAATCACCAGCTAGCATAAACACTGAGCCCATCTTACCTATTCATCATCATGAATCCCCACAACAACTATCCACTTCCACTCAAAACACCCAGCCTATCTCTCCTATACTTTAAGAATTAGCAATGATTTCACTCTCATCATCACAAAACACTCAGCCAATCTCACCCTTCCAAACCATATCACCTCTGAACCCATATCCAGATACTCCTAAACAGCTATCACCGGAAAGTGCAAACACTAAGCCCGTGCACATAACCCAGTCTCAGAACTCTGTTCACACTGGGGAGACTGAGTTAATATCATAAGCAAGCACTATTCCTATTTCAGTCTCAAACTCACAGAACCAAGTGTTGTCTGATTACACTAAACCAGTATCTCCAATCACTGATCAGCAGCACATGGCCCAGCAACCAGCTCTAGAGCATGCAGATGAAGTCAGTGAACACTGCTCTAGTTCAGCAAGTGTAGCTGCAACTGAAGGAAACAACAATGAGACTTCTACTGAAGAAGAAGAAGAACAGGGGAATCTAGTAGATGTAATTGCTTATCATGAAGATGAACTGAGTGATGAAGACATCCCTGTGAGTAAGAGCTACTTGGTTGCTGAGTACAATAAATTGGTGCTCAAATCCAATAAAAGAAAATAAAGAATTCAAGAGCTCAAAGGGATTATGAAAGAAAAGGATGAAGAGTTAATGAATCATGAAGCCAGACTGATAAGGCTTAGAGATGACGCCAAAAGCAGCAATGAAGTAATTGATGCACTTCTACAACATGAACAAGAGTTGCAGGAATCAGTGAGACATGAGAAGATTGAAAAGGAAAAACTGGCCTCAAAAGTGGATCAAATCAGTGAATCCTTATCTGCAAAAGCTGAACTGATCAAGTAGAAAGATGAATAGATTGAACAGTTGAAAATGAAGATTTATGCTTTGGAATCAAAGGATGCCCTAAGTGTTAAACAATCAAAACAATCTACTGAAGCTTCAAAGCAACTTATTTTGTATTCACGGAAGAGACAATACTTGGGCTCTATCAAGAAGAAGATGAATGAAGATGAAGGTTCCCCTAAGAAGCAAAAGCTGACATCACCTGAATATACTCTTTCAGTAGATCTGTCTACTGTGAAGTCGATATCTAACAAAGATAGTGAGAGTGATGAAGAATAGGAAGAGCTAATCAAGATGGACTCACCAACTGATCCTAAAGACTCAAAGGCTGATCATCCTCTAACAACTAAAGATATTACGGAAGAGAGGCCTGAGTCAACCATGTTTATGACTCTTATAAACCATGGTTTCCCTTATGATATGGTTGAAAGATTGAATATGACTGAGATGAAAAATCTACTGAAAGAATTTGAGCTTGCAAGATTCATGATTCCTAATTGCGATTACGAAGCATTCAACACCTTTCAATCAATTCAGAAGATAAAGAAAGAGTTGGGCCATTGTGACACAGCTAAGTTAAGCAAATACAATATGACATACTGGTTACAAGGTCACAACTACAAGCCACATGAGTTAAAGGGAAGGTCAGTTAGAGAGCTTAGAAAATTGATGGAGCATGTAATGAAGGTTGAGCTTGATACAGGAGTCAGATTCAAAACTAAAGCTCCTAATCCTGCTATTGAGCATCATAACAAAATGGCTGCTGAACCAGTTGTGGTGGAAAGCAAAGATCAACACAAAGAAAAGGATAAACTTATTAGAGAGCCTAGAGAAGTAATTCCAGGGAAAGTGTGGCCTCTTGGAACTATTGTGAGGGAAATAATAAAGCAAAAATCTACATTGATAGAACTGTATGACCATATCATAACTCCCAGTTCTGTGGAAGAAAACAGGATTATGGCCTGGAAATATGATCCAGACTAGGATTGTGCTATCATCAAAAGAACATCTGGAAGAATCTAATACTTTCATGATGTGGAAGCATTACTGAGTCTTCCTAAGAGAGACATTAAAGATCTTCAAAGCTTACCCATTTCTAACTATTTAATCCATTCGAGGGGAAGAGACTTTTCTGTGTCTGTGAGTGGAATGAATACAAAATTCATTAATGATGTGCTCAAACAGGCTAAGAGAGATGATGTTGAGCACAGAAAGAGAAATCAAGGAAAGAAAAGAAGAACATCTGAATCCTCATCTCTTGTAGATGATGAAATGTTAAAGAGGGTTGGATGCAACAACAGAAATACAGAGTCCATTAAAAGCTTTAAGGGAAATCAATATACTTCTCCCATAATAGAATGGGGTTATGTTGAGAGAACTAAAGAGCTAGTGCTGCTGAGAAATGCTGAAGGAAAGAAAGCTGATAAGATAAGAATTTTTGACCCAGTAAAGATCAAAATGCTTCACCTAAGGATATTGAAAGAAAACCAGCTCTAGGACTGTGGTATCTAAAAGATGGAGATTTCAGTCTTTACTCATACTCAGATAGTGATTTTGGAGGATGCAACAACAACAGAAAATCAACAACAGGTGGATGTCAATTTTTAGGACCAAGACTTGTTTTATGGCAGTGCAAGAAGCAAACTAATGTGTCTGTGTCCACAGCTGAGGCTAAGTACATAGCTGCTTCAGCTGGTTGTTCTCAAGTCTTTGGTTGCAAAACCAATTGCTTGATTATGGTTACAATTTTCTTCAAACACCAATTCATATTGATAATTCAGCTGCTATGTTTATAACTACTAACCTAGTTTAACATAGCAAAACAAAGCATATTGAAATCAGATATCATTTTCTGAGGGATTGTTCTGAAAAAGAGTTAATCAAGTTAATCAAAGTGGATACAACAAATCAGCTTGCTGATTTATTCACTAAAGACTTTTATTCAGTTAGATTTAACTTTCTAATTGAGTCTTTGGGTATGATTAACTTAGATTAATTTATCATCAACAAAGAAAAGCATGTGACTGCCCTTGTACATTATAATTAATAAAAAATAATATAAAAAAACACAAAAATATTGTCTTTATTTATTATTATGTGTTTGTTTCTGCATGTCATGTGTATGGGAAATGATAGTACATTATGCTTTGGCTTACTTCATCAACATCAACTAAATACCAAACTGAGTCAACACATTTTGATATGTGAGTAGGTTCATCTTGAGTGGAAACTACACTAAAAGCATGCAAACATAATGCAAAAGGTGACTGTTTGTGGGAACTCTATTTTGAGGATCAAGCAAGTAAGTCTTATCCTGATGTGATCACATCACTCACCCAAGCACACTATGTAAAACAGTTTATAATCTTCTATCTTTGCAAAATCATATTCCCTCTGTTTTGTGTGAACAAAGACCTGGGTATGTGATTAAAGAGTATGATCTTCATTCTCCCTCTTTTTGTGTAAACAAAGACCTGGGATGAAAGCACATTTGTTTTACGAATGTAAAGACCTGGTGACCTTATGAGGATCATATCTCAGCTCTCAAAATAATCCTTTGTGATCAACTGTATATTATCTTAAAGAGCTAAACATCCAAGCATTTATGAGACTGTAAGTCTGTCTCAAGATAGAATTTATAATTTAATGTACATAGTCACTAAGTGTGAAAAAGTGATGATTTGACGCACTAACGGAGGACAAACTATAGTGATAATTGAATGTGGAGCACATGACAGTTACTGATTAACAAACTTCAAAACATGATAAGCAGCATGCCTATTTGATACATTACTCATGTATGAATTTAAGTGGACCTATATACTTACAATCAGGTGTGCAACAGATCAAGTATCATTCAAATAATCAACATCAGTAGAAGCCTAGAGTCATAGTATGATCCCTCTATATATATGCATGCTTGTATCGTTTAAGTCCTTTGTTTAATTTTTCCTCTTAACTGATTACCTCTCATTTGGACTGTCATATGCCTTTCATGCTTATTTCCAACATAAATTTATGATGAATGAAATAGTTTAACATTAATCACAAACTTAGGGGGAGTAAGTAATGCATGAAAATCAATAAAAAGCTGATTTTTATCAACACATCTTTGAAGGAATTGGAACTTGAGCACTAAGTTGGATGCAGGATATATGAAGTTTTCTTGTACTCAATTGCCATGCAAACAAAGTCAACAAGGTCCAACATTAATAAATGATTCTATCACTTGATTGGAATCATACATTTAAAGTTAATGAAACTTTAATATCCAAGAAGTTTCAGTACAATTTCTACATCCGCAGAAGTAACAGTAAAATTTCTGCATCCGCAGAAGTAACAGTGAAATTTCAGCATCAGCAGAAGGAACAGTAAAAAGTAAAAATGTGACATTTTGCATAACCGTAGAGTTGTAAACTACGATGTGCAAATGACTTTGAAAGCATAATCCATGTTCATAGAATGGTAATCTATGAATGAATAAGATGTACTCAATAAACAGTAATGCTGCATTAATTTTTAATTAAGGCATCCGTAGATATTATGGCATCCGCAGATGTTATGACTCCGGAGATGTTCTGCGGAAGCTGTGAAACATCCGGAATAAATAAAGTTTACGGAAAGGGATAAAAAGGAAGTGGTCCCAACATAATTAATAAAATAAATTAATGTGTCCGCTTATAAATGAGGTTTTGAATTTAAGAATTCATTAATCACTTTTCAGAGCACTTTGACCTAGAAAAACGAATCCTTCCCCCTTCCACAAACATTCAAAAAAACAAAAAACTAAGAATTCATAAAAATCACAGTATAGTAATCGCAAATCAGTGTTTCAAAGGTAAATCATGTTCTAATCATCAACAATGAACTGTTTAATTTCTTATTATCATTAAAACAGTTCGTATTCATGCCTGTTACACTAATGCTAACATAATCTTTATTGTTCTTATGTACAGATGTCAAATAGGTTTGCAAAAGAGCACAATGTGTGCGCATTCCTAAATGCGGATGATCCTACATCAGAAGGATGTCGAGATATCATCAGATATCTTCGACGATCCAGGCTCTTCTTTGCCCTGACGGCAGAGTCTGTGATCCATCAATCACATATCATTGACTTCTGGGAATCAGCCCGAGTGGAACAGAATGGAGAAAATGAAGTTATCGTGGCTGAAATCAACAATGAAAGGTTAAGGATTGATGAGCAAAATATCATAAGGTAGCTTGAGTTGGGAGATCGAGAAGTAGGGTACCCAGATGTGTTTGAGAACGAGTACATTGAGAAGGTGTTCTATCTGATGGGCTATGATGGAGATTTTGATAAGGGGGAGATCAAGAAGGGAAGATTATGCAAGCCATATAGATTTCTGTGCCACACTTATCTGAAGTACATATCTAACCGAAAGTCTGGATTAGATAGATTTTCTAGGCATATATCTTCAGGCATCATAGGAATCTTTGAGGGAAGGACATACAACTATGCAAAATACATCTTTAATTGTCCACATGACCAAGTTAAAGTACAAAGGCCAGACAATATGTACATGTTCCCAAGGTTTTTGCAACTGATCATCAATGCTGAACTTCCAGGGATCGCAAGGGAAGGAGATGTGTTTGTACAAGCCCATCTGGGTAGGTCTGTACTGAAAAAGATCAGTGGTAAGTGTCAAGGTGAAGATATGCCAATGTTTGCTCATGTGATGGATGCGAATGCCAGCATTCCTCAAGAGTTGGTATGGGTAGAGCAACAAGGAGAGTCATCTGCTGATTCCGATCAAGCCTCACACTCACCAAATCAAACACCCCCTCACCAACATCAATCACTAGCCAGCATAAACACTGAGCCCATCTTACCTATTCATCATCATGAATCCCTATAACAACTATCCACTTCCACTCAAAACATCCAGCCTATCTCTCCTATACTTCAAGAATTACCAATGATTTCACTCTCATCATCACAAAACACTTAGCCAATCTCACCCTTCCAAACCATATCACCTCTGAACCCACATCCAGATACTCCTAAACAACCATCACCGAAAAGTGCAAACACTGAGCCCTGCATATAACTCAGTCTCAGAACTCTGTTCACACTGGGGAGACTGAGTTAATGTCACAAGCAAGCACTATTCCTATTTTAGTCTAAAACTCACAAAACCAAGTGTTGTCTGATCATACTGAACCAGTATCTCCAATCATTGATCAGCAGCACATGGCCCAGCAACAAGCTCTAGAGCATGCAGATGAAGTCAGTTAACACTGCTCTAGTTTAGCAAGTGTAGCTGCAACTGAAGAAAACAACAATGAGATTCCTGCTGAAGAAGAAGAACAGGGGAATCTAGTGGATGTAATTGCTTATCATGAAGATGACCTGAGTGATGAAGACATGCCTGTGAGTAAGAGCTACTTGGTTGCTGAGTATAATAAATTGGTGCTCAAATCCAATAAAAGAAAACAAAGAATTCAAGAGCTCAAAGGGATTGTGAAAGAAAAGGATAAAGAGCTAATGAAGCAAGAAGCCAGACTCAAAAGGCTTAGAGATGACGCCAAAAGCAATAATTAAGTAATTGATTCACTTCTACAACATGAACAAGAGTTGCAGGAATCAGTGAGACATGAGAAGATTGAAAAGGAAAAACTGGCCTCAAAAGTGAATCAAATCAATGAATCCTTGTCTGCAAAAGCTAAGCTGATCAAGCAGAAAGATAAAGAGATTGAACAGTTGAAAATGAAGATTTGTGGTTTGGAATCAAACGATGCCCCAAGTGTTAAACAATCAAAACAATCTACTGAAGCTTCAAAGCAACTTATTCTGTATTCATGGAAGATACAATACTTGGGCTCTATAAAGAAGAAGATGAATGAAGATGAAGGTTCCCCTAAGAAGCAAAAGCTGACATCATCTGAACATACTCCTTCAGTAGATCTGTCTACTGTGAAGTCGAGATCTACAAAGATAGTGAGAGTGATGAAGAATGGGAAGACTAATCAAGATGGACTCACAACTGTTCCTAAAGACTCAAAAGCTGATGATCTTCTAACAACTAAAGATATTATGGAAGAGAGGCCTGAGAGGTTGAACATGACTAAGATGAAAAATCTGCTGAAAGAATTTGAGCTTACAAGATTCATGATTACTAACTACAATTATGAAGCATTCAGCACCTTTCAATCAATTCAGAAGATAAAGAAAAAGTTAGGCCATTGTGACACAGCTAAGCAAAGCAAATACAACATGACATGCTGGTTACAAGATCATAACTACAAGCCACATGAGTTAAAGGGAAGGTCAGTTGGAGAGCTTAGAAGAATGATTGAGCATATAATAAAAGTTGAGCTTGATACATGAGTCAGATTCAGAACTGAAGCTCCTAATCCTGCTGTTGAACATCATAACAAAATGGCTGCTGAACCAGTAGCCCAGAGAAGTAATTCCAGGGAAAGTGTGGCCTCTTGATCTACAAAGCCCGATCATAAGCAATTACCCAATTCACCCAAGAGGAAGAGACTTCTCAACTCTAGTGGGCAAACTCAAAACCAAATTTAAGGATGATGTGCTTGTAGAGGCTAAAAGAGAAGATGCAGAGCGTAGAAAGAGAATCAAGTACCTTAAAAGATACAATTCCAATGCCTCAGAATCAGTAGATGATGAATTCTTGAAGAGGGTTGGATACAATAGTAGGAAATTAGCAGCAATCAAGTGCATTGAAAGGACTCAATACACATACCCAATAACTGAATAGGGTTATGTTGAGAAAACAAAAGAGCTTGTGCTGCTGAGAAATGCAGAAAACAAAAGGGCTGATCGGATCAGGATCTTTGACCCTGTGTAAATCAAGCTACTTCATCCCAGCTACACCTCTTATCTGCATGACAAGTTCTTTCCAAAGCTGGGTGATGAAAAAGCACAGAATGATCTGTTTTTGCATGTCCATGTCATTCAAGTGATTGATAAATTACATGCAAAAGCATACAAAAGAAGAAGACATAATGCTGGACTGCTGAAGGGAACAACTTTTAATGAAGTAACAGAACTCAGAATCTCAGAGCAAGATGAGCTAGAAGTGGTGAATAACAACAAAGTGTTAGACACATTCATTACTAAGGAAGATGTTCTGGGACTAAGTTTTGAGACTCTGAAGTAGCTCAGCAAGATGAAGATCAACTACAAGTATGATGATCAGAAGACTATTGTGTCTTACTTCTACAACAAGATTATTGCCAGAGTCAAAGAGCTTGAAGTTTTGAAGGATTGATTACAAGGATCTAAGCATAAGGGGGAGTATTGTTAGATCTAGAAAGAATAGGTCTAGATCATTTTTGTATAGGCTTAGAACTTTAATCAATACTTGTAATAAATAATTGTAACTGACTATCATTATGTTTGCATTGAATGTATAGGTTAACCCATATGTGTTGTGTGATGTACATGATGACAGGAAAAAACAATATACTTGGTGAAAATCTGAAATCGGCTAAGTGTAAGAAACATCTACGGATGAACAATAATGCTAATCCGTAGATATGTTTCTTACAAGACATCCTTTGTGTCTACGCATGAACAACATCACCCAAGGATTACTTGAAGTGAAGATTCCTACAGAAGGCAAGGTTCCTACGGAAGAACAGAAGTTCCTGCGGAGGACAGGATTTCCGCGGAAGACCAGAACACGTACAATCTCAACCAGTCAACAAGTCAACAAGTCAACAAGTCAATAACAAATCCCAAGAGATCCGGTGTTTCCTTAACTGACTCAAAGTGCCTATAAATACGAGTCCTATGTTTCACATCTTGGAACATAATTTTATCAATATTACGGCTGTCGATTATCACATCATTGTGCAAGCCTAGCCGCCGTCACATCAACAATAATACAATTCGATTAAAGTATCATTGTTCATAGTTGTATAATTATTCTTTTATAATCATTACTCAATATTAATGAAATACATTTGAATTAATTATTATGTTCTTCAAGTAACATCTAAAACAATTAAAAAACAATTAATGATTATTCTGCACTCATTAACTTGTCGTTATTTTAGTACTGATAATTCCTGAATTGAGATCCTTGGATTCACATGTCTTCAGTCTTAACCATATCAAACCCTGTAGAGATAAAGACTTGTTTCTGATTAGAGTTAAAAGTGGCCTTGATCTCTTGAGCCCTCTTAGCCTTTCTCTTGCTCTTTCTGATCAAGTTCTTTCTCATAGACTTGGTCATCACAGGCTTCCTGCTCTCCTCAAAAGGATAGTGACCCTTCTTAGAGTCCTAATCTTCACTATTCTCAGAGGAATTCTTCACTATCAGTTCTTCATCCTCTTCACTTAAGGGGTCTATGAGAGGAAGCTCATCTTCACAAGTTCCACACCTAGGTAATCTTACAGACAAGATTGTGTGTGGAGGAGCTATCTCACTAGATCCCAGTCCCTGCTTGTTTTGATAACAAACTTTTGCATGCAAGGATGAGGATCTGATGTTCTTGAAGGTCTCTTCTTCATGAACACATTTTTCTGCCCTAGCTTTACTGACCACAAGCTCAGCCTGACATTTAGTTAACTTAGTTATGAGACCGTTGATCTGAGTCCTATAATTTGTATGCTCATGTTTTAGGACTGAAATGGTTTTCTCTAAGTCCTCTATTTTTAACTTATAATCATTTTCAGCCTTTCTAAAATCAGATTTCAAGATGTTTAATGACTCAAGATCAGATCTCATTTCTAAGTTATAGGACCTGTATCTGTTGACTTTAGCAATACATTCAGGAGTACAGAGATGTTCCAATACCTTGGTTTCATCATGGTCAGCCGTTAATGCTTGGTTTGAAGATGAATCTTCCACCTAAAAGCTCTAGTCAAAGCCTCCTTCTTCAACAGCAACTTTAGCTTGCTGCTTTGGCTTCTTATTCTGGGTAGCTTTATCATTGTAGTTTGGTCTGGATTGTGCTTGTCCACCATTTGTTCTTGGTGCCCTGCATTCCCTAGCAAAGTGACCCATCAAATTATAGTTTTAACACTCAACTTTGCTTTTATCCAACCTAAACTTTCCACTGGCTGTATTGCTGGGGAACTTCCTTCCTGTCCGCTTGTAGAACCTCTTGACTCTGTGAGTGAAAAGAGCCATTTGCTGGACTATCTCCATGTACTACAGATCATCTGGATGGATACAGTCCAGGTCCTCAAGGGTGAATAGGAAGCTACCATAACTTTCATCAAAAGACACAAAGGCTTGAGAAGAACTTGTCTCTTGGATTGGGCTTCCTTGAGTATAGTTCTCTCTTGGTGTCTCCGGGAAGGTGATGAAAGGACCCTTTTATGAGATGTCAGGGTAGCATATGAGATGATGTTGGGGTTCTATGCTATCCCTTTCAATCACATGAAGGGCTGAACCCATTTGATTGCTGGAGTTACCAGATGAACCTTGCATGTTCATCTCTATCTGGTATCCACTGAGAATGCCATACAACTCTATCAAAGTGAGAGTCTTAAGGTTCTCAATCCTCTTGATTACAACATAATAATGTGTCTATTTTCTAGGAAGAGAGGACATAAACTTCCTTACAATATCCCTGTTCTTAAGAGTTACTCCAACATCCACTAGAGTATCAATAATCTCAACATACCTGAAGTATTGTTAAGTCATGGTATCATCTGTTTTGAAGGTGAAATTTTCAAACTGCTACTTCAGGAGATCCCTCTTGTTCTCCTTGGCTTTAGTGGAACCCTCATACATTAGTTTCAATGCATCCCATAGCTGCTTAGCTATTTTGCATTTCTTGAAACCTCTGTATACAGAGTTTGGAAGAGCAGTCTGAAGAGCTGTCATGGCCTTTTGATCAATTTCTACTCTCTTTCAATCTTCATCTGAGTAGTCAGTCACATCCTTGGGGATCATACCACCTCCAGCAGCAGTTGAAGAGGTGTTGGGTATGTAAGTTCCAGTGACAATAGATTCCCACATTCTTGAGTCTTGACACTTGATAAAGCCTACCATTCTTTGGCACCAAGTGTCAAAGTCATCAAGAGTGATCAGTGGGGACTTTGTCATGGTTCTAGTTTCCATATCAGCTTTAGAAATAGTTTCCATTTGAAGGGTTAAGTAATTTGTGTGTGTGAGGGATCTTAAGATGGTGAGATCTTATATCAAGAGCCTAAAATGCTCTGATACCAATTGCAGACCGTTGAAGGGTATGCACTTACAACACAACAACACAAAGAGGAGAGTGTGCAACAACACTTAACAATTCAAATGGGAAACTAGAAAAATCAGTTTTGAGAACTAAGAAACACAAGTGTATATGAGACAGAACAAGAACAACATAAGTAATTGGGTTTCAAGGTTGATGTATATTGCTCTCTAGTTCCTTATAAGTGTTTTCCAAAGTTCTAATATAAGATACAAAGACCAGAGATACTTATACTACAAACCTACAGCCGGCCATACTTTGAAGGCTAGCTGGATACATGATCTAGACAACAAAATCAATGTGGAGTCAAAAGGCAGATTTCCTTTTGACTAATGACTATGACATGCCATAGCTCATATCCTAATATATTACAAAAAGGATAAAGTACATAAAGTGGAAAGTTACAGACTCAAGACCTCAATGTACAGTTATCAAAAGCATGGACCTTTCACCAACTACTGTAAAGTTTGTGTCTTATCAGAGTTGCAGCAAAAAGGGGTTCAGCTTTATGTAAAAAGTACATCAGATAAAGCATGTGATTAAAAAGTCTTCGGGAGAAATCTGTCTTCAATAGTTGGCTTTGGAAGACTTTGTCTTTGAAGCTTCGGAAGACTTCATCTTTGGCTTCGGAAGATATTGGTCTTGGCTTTGGAAGATTTCACACTTAGTAATTTCTAAGGCAGTGTGTGAAACTTTCGAAGCATTCCACTTCAGTACACTTATGCATGCATGCAGGAGAGACTTTGGGTGTTTGGGTTGCATCAG
>BJCO01705854.1:0-10677 GCA_018326465.1 Flaveria floridana | reverse complement strand
TATATATATATATATATATATATATATTGTGCTTTTTTGTCCTACCACCATACAAGGTAACCTAACCATACTATTTGTCATAATATGTTATTTGGTATATATTTTGGATGTTGTACCCAAGCCAGAAGCCCACAAACACACCCCACTGAGTGAATTTTTTAATGTAAAAGCCTAGAATTATCACATCTATTGTATTTTTTAATCCTTTAAAGACACAATATCATGTTCATCTTATATTATGACTTCTTATTTTTTGAGTGGCCAGGTTCATGTTGTTAGCTATGAAGAGAAAGAAGAACAATTTAAAGAGCAGTATGCATGAGATTCACTGTAGATATCTTATGAACTCTTCGCACATTATCCTTAGCCCTGCAATTTTTGTGTGTATTTACTTATGGATGGGTCAATTTGGGTTGTTTATGTCAAACAGGTCATAAGAAAATATGTTAGTAAGGTGAATGGGTTGAATGGCTTAAAAGCTGTTGAAGTTTTTTTTTTAATGCACATGACCTCTTAAATTGTTTGTATTCGAAAGTTCAGATTACTATTGTAGTCTCATTTGTTTTTGTAATCACAATTAGCACATTACTTTTTTCAATATAATTTTTAAAAGAAGACAAGGGTCAACTAGGTCGAAATTATCTCAAAGTCTATCTTTAGTTGAAGCTACCTCATAAAAGTTGTTTGAATTCAAAGATTTAAATAATATTGTATTGACATCTTTATGCTAATAAATAAAAAACACATAGGACACATGTCACTCTTGTATTCATTGTCACTTTTTTCGCTTCTCTCTTCTATTAATTATACAAATTTCTTTTTTTTAATTTTATATTTTTTTGTTATCACCTTTCTATCCTATTAAATAATAAGATTTCTATAATTTTTTTACAAAATGTTTTAAAAAAATATGTTTGTTCATAAAATATGTTTATAAATTGAAATTTCTTTCATTCTTTTTATAAAACATTTTTAAAAAATAACTATATAACGGTTCTGTAATTTGTTTTTAAAAATTATGTAATATGTCATACGTAATATGTAAATCTTTATTTATGCAACCCGTGTAATACACGGGGACTAACCTAGTAAATTAATATACCTAGCTATTGGGAAGGAGACGACTAGATCGTAGTATTCATGTTTTGAAAAGAAGTCGGCTAGATTGTAATCTTCAAGTGCACGTGGCGTTTTCTAATTGATTGATTTTGAGTTGTAGGCTACCATAATCTAGTCATATTCTTTTTCAAACAGCTAAAATCTAACGTTTAAATCAAAACCAACCAACCAATTGATATTTGACCCAGTGGTATTCGAAGTTCTCTTGGCCCCCTCCGATCCCTTTAAGGTCAAGGGTTCAAACTGCGCAATATAGTTAGATTTGAGAGTATATTATTAGTCTTTTAAATAAGAATTTAAAACCATCCAACTGAAAAAAAAATTACGTGCTTTTGTAGGCTACAATCACGGTCAACGTTTAGGGTTGTGGTAGGAGGGTGACTGCCTGGTCCCCCGACTTTCAGGGGTACCTAATTTTATCTTATTTTATTAATTTATATATTTGTAGTTTAAGTATTGGGTGTCAATAAGCATATTTAAAAATTATAAACAAATTACTAATTATATGTTCTAGAGGGATTTAAAAAGTTGACAGAGTTTTAAAACTTCATAATTGTTTGAGAGAGGATTGGATTAACTCAATTAGCACAATCAAGTTCAAAAAAATACGAGACTCATTTTACCTGTTTTAGAGGGCCCAGTTAAATTAAATAGCTTTTTTAAGCTATAAGTTTATTTTTTATGAGATCATTTTTACTTATCGTATAGGGCACCCGATATATTTGAACAGATCTCGCTACAGTCTAGCCATCTTCTTTTTTAAACGGGTAAAACATATCTTTCAATTCAAGATCAACCAACCAGAAAACACGATTTCTACTTAGGAGGATACAATAGTTGTCTTCTTTCTCAAACTTGAAGGCTACGATCTACCTCCTTTCTTTCCCACATGGCCTAAATGTTAGTTTCCATTTTTGCAAAATATGACTCTACCATGCTCATTTTGATGTTTTCAAGTCGTTTTATATATCTTTCGGTCTTTGTCCACACATAATCTTTTAGTATGGGTGTTACATCTAAATTTTCATTTCGTTTACATCTATGCTCATAGATATAAAAGGATGATTGATGAAAAAAAGAACATACAAACTGTATTATATGAATTTATGTTATCATTTTATACTATGTTTCTCTATTCTTTTATCTTTATTATATCTGATTGGTTCACACAGCTTATAAATTACATTTTATAAATTTCTCTAAGGGTACCATTCCTCACCGGATGACTTTGAGATCAATGTACCTAGACACGAAATATTTATTTACGAGGTAATGGTAGTTTCATTTTGTGGTAGTGACGAGTTGTTGTGGCCATGTATTATGGCATTCGTCATTTTCGACTTGCTTTGTATTTGTTATTCTGTATTATAAACCCGACCCGTTTTGGTCTTCGGATCTTTAGATATTAATAATGATGGATTTTGTGTTGTAATCATGTTTCATACTTGTTGTTTCATTCCGAAGTCTTTAACGGTGTTTAAAACGTTTATTTTATGCTCAAAGCGACCTAAAACGAACTACAAGGGCTAAAATTGCCAAAAAAATCAAAGTTTGGCCTAGAGCCCCCACCTCACTTGGCGCGTAGGGCTGGCCTCAGCTCGCTACACGACGTGACCCACAGTTCGTTTCAGCAAAATTAGTTTTTTAACATTTTCGGTTTGTTTAAGCTCGTTTAAGGCCCGGACTAGTGTTTTAACCATCCAAACCAACCAAGATCTAACCCAGAATTATTCTAGAACCCTCCAAATATGTTTTTATACCTGTTCATAATTTATTTAAATCAAAATTCAGTTTAAACAAAAAAATCAAAGTGCACTCTTTTACCCACCGGACAAACGCATTACTCATTTTCTCAAACTCTAATCTTTCCCTAAAAATACCACTCATTCTCAACCATTTCACCTACACATTTTCATCTTCTTCTTTCAAAATTTTGATATTGCAAGTTGTTCTAGCTAGTTTTGCTTAAGTTTGACTTTAAAAAGTCAACGGAACCGAATCTTGCATTACAAACCATTTCGGGTATATGTTTTTGGATATTTTCAGTTGTTCTAAGTTATTTTATATTGACAAAGAAATTTTCATCTTTATTTAAGGCTTGTGGGTATTCAAATACATATTTATACATTTTAGGCCCGTTTGGGTCGTTTTCGGGAGGTTTACTCGCTTAACTTTCTTGTTTTAGTTTAGATTTGCAACTGATGTACGGGGTTTGGAATGAGGTTTATCATGGTTAAATGGTTAACTTTAATGTATCTAATGTGCTTAAGTATAAGAGATTGTGTGGAATATGTTAATTACGATGATTTGATATTTTGTAGGTTAAACACAATCATTTGATGGGTTTTGAAGAATGCACATAGATGATAAGTGAATACCATGATATATTAGATGATGGGTAATTCAATTATAAGAACGTGGCCGCAAACAGGGAGGAAAACGGAGTTCGAACGAAGAAGTTATGAAGAAAACAAGAATCGAACAAAGCTGATCGGCCATGACCTACGGCGGAAACAGGTCCTACGGTATACCCCCCTAACCTGACTTACGGCCGAAAGATGACCTACGGTTCATTAGCACAAAAACCAAACAGAATGCCCCTACCATAACCTTATGGTGGAAAGCTGACCTACGGTACGTTACGCGCTGAAATCACTTATAAGGCGGAAAAATTAGGTTTTCAAGGGATCTTTCAATCCAAGCCGTCCCCAAGTGCTAGATTCGTCCCCAAGGCTTCCCGAAGGCTCTCGGAGGCGATTTCAAGGCTTTTCAAGTGTTTCTAATCATTCAGTTTGAATCTTTAACGTTAGATACTATGTTTACCTTTGATTTTGATTTATTTTTCATTGCTATGTCCGGCTAATCCACCCGTGATCTTCTCCGGGTGATTAGGGTTTATACTATGATTTGTTCTTGATGATTTTTGGTTGAGTTAATGTTTGAACACGACAAGTTAAGCCGAGTAACATTATTTATTGTTTAAAGATTTTAAAATACTTGTGTTGCCTTCAATTCAATTGTTCTGGTTTTAATTGTTTTAGATTTCTTTTCATCTGTAAACGTCAATTTTGGATGGGGTTGGGTAATACAAACGTAGGATATGATTCGAGTAGTTCTTTAACAACAGTCTCATTCAATCTATTGTCTTTAATCAAATCAACCAGGTTATATCTATGTAACCATTTTTAACTATCAAAGCAAGATTAAGTTTTGAACCTTAACCCGAAGGGGATTACTCTTCCCCATCATTGTTTGCAATAAAATTACTTATCAAGTTCGTTACTTTTTACAATTAGTCATTTTTACTAAGTTTTTGTAATCAAGCAATAACCTTTTGAATTTAACTACACTTTCCACATATTCCCTGTGGATCGACCCGACTTACTCTAGCTATTTTAGGTGTGTTTGGAACCTTATAAATTATTTTTGATTAGGCCTGACAAACCGCAATCAAAATGGCGCTGTTGCCGGGGAATTAGTGCGCAAAGTGTGAAGTTTAAGTTTTTATTTGTTTTGCTTGTTTTATTTACTTTCTCTTCTTTGTTACGCCAGGTGTTTCTGTGTATGCAGTTTACATATCCATGCATGCATACCTGGTACATAAGGAACAAGTCTTCACTTATGTTTGGTCCAGAAGTTGAAAACCCGCTCGAAGAAACCGAGCCAATCTCGTACCAAAGTCAAAAATCAATCAAGTATCATAGTTATTGATCAACTAATTGAGCACAAAAACCCGATTCCAAACCCACCACCTCCTAATCAGAACACACCCAATGACCAGTTGCCAAATACACCACAAAACCAACCTTTACCAAACTAACCCAATGACCCACTTGCATACCCAAATCTACAGCGGCATAACAACCCACAAAGACAACCTCCAATTGCCCCAAACCAACTACCTCAGAGACAAAATCCATACCCTCAACCAAGACAGAACCCTTACCAACATGGACCTCCAAGACAGAATCTGAGACAACAAAGAGGGGTTAACAGGTTCGAAGATGAAGATGAAGATGAGAAATTTGAGAGGTTAAGTATCCATACTTGGGATGATGACATAGATGGACGAAGTGATGGGTATGAAGATGAATATGTTGAAGATGAGGTGCAATACAATGAACCCAATAACAACCAAGGCCGATACAGACAGAATGAACAACTAAGGCAGCAAAGGCAGAATCAGGGCCGAGGTCAAGGTAGAAGGAACGGATTTTCTCAGGCGAATCGAAACCCCGAGCTTCAACCATACCAAGCTATTTTTCAAGGGGTTGATAGCCATTTTCGCCCCACCATAGCTGGAGCTGCATCACCCATAGTCAGGCCACAAGTTAGAGGGAGATCGTTTAAGATTAGATCCAACAATCTGGCTATTCTTCCAGAGTTTCATGGGCTATCAAAGGAAGAACCTTATCTACATCTGAATTAATTTAGTGCCATCTGTGAGACCCTTGGGGCACAAGGTTTCGCACCAGATGAAGTGATATTGGTCCTGTTCCAGTTTACACTAAAAGGAAATGCAAAGAAGTGGTTTCACTCACTACCTGTTGCTAGTATTTATGCATGGGAACAAATGCAACAAGCGTTTTTAGAGGAGTATTATACCCCGCAGAAGACCAGTGAGGCTAGAACCACCATTCGAACATTCAGTCAACAACAGGACAAGCCATTTCATAAGGCTTGGACAAGGTTCAAGGAGTTGTTGCGAACCTATCCCCATCATGACATTCCCTAATGGGAATTGATTTCTTCTTTTTATGATGGGTTATCTGCTAAAGATGTGAGAGATGTAAACTCGACAAGTGCAAGAACCTTCATGACCAATACTGAGGATGATGACTGGGAGTTACTAGAATGGATGAGTATACATTCAAAAAGATAAGCTCAGTCTCATAGGAAATCAAGGAATGTGGTTGATGATTCGGATAGGAGGGCTTCAAGGTCGGGTCAGTCGGCAGGTAAGGCTATAGTAAAGGCCACAAGCTCCTTTACTATATGCTAGGGATATGATGAAGCTGTACATACTGCCAGATATTATCTAGAGTTTGATGAGGGGTTGGAAGAAGTGAATTATATACAAGGTGATAGGAGGCCATACAACAACACAAACAATAACACCTATCACCCTTGTTTGAGGAATCACCCAAACCTTAGATATGGTAACCCAGACAACCAGTTAAACCCAAACTTGCAAGGTAATTCACATAAGCAATATCAGAACAGGTCAACAGGACAGGGTGGTTATTTCAATCAGGAAAGCTATAACATGGGTGGTCAGAGGAACTACCAGAATAACCAAGACTATAGTGGATCAGGAGGAAATACAAAGCCAACAAACAAGGAACTTCTGGAGTTTATGAAAGAGATGAAGAAATCAAATGAGGTGAGAGACAAGAGCTATGAGGCCTTGAGCAAGCAAGTTGGTCAACTAGCAGAAGAATTGGCAGCTCTTAGAAAAGATCCAGGGAAGCTACCAAGTGATACGATCATGAATCCACAACATCAAGGGACAAACATAAAGAAAATGAAAAATGTCCACATTAATTCGGCTAGTATCATCCCCAATTTTAAAATTTTCACTGACGATTTTACTTTTTTATCAAAACAAGTTGCAGGTAAGGAAAATGAAGTCGATGGAGTAGAAGAGAGTGACCCAGGAGAACTCATCATTCCAATCAAAGTAGGAAAGTTTAAGATAAAAAGGGCACTCTTGGATTATGGGGCAGGAGTTAGTATCTTGCCTGGTGCGTTATATGACTAATATGAGTTCGACCCTTTAATTATAGGAGGTTGACACCACCGTGGGGTTAGCTGACTTGACTTGCAAACATCCTAGGGGGATGGTAAAAGATGTGATAATCAAGTTGGGAGATTTCTACTACCCGGTGGACTTTATGGTGCTTGACTATACACCAGTGAGAATAAACAAGAAATAAAAGGTTATTTTAGGGCGACCATTTTTGGCAACAGCCAATGCTCAAATCAACTGTCAGGATGGAACAATTGATATGACATGTGAAACTTGTAAGTTAAGTTTTGATGTGTTTTCCAAGTTAATCACCTATTTTGTTAATTATAATTTTTTTATGCAAATATGACTAATGCGTGTGTTCCTCCCTACATCTCATATATAAGCGAGCACATAACTTCTGACAATGGTTGCAAGTATGATAGGCATAAGCAGGTGGACTTGAAAGAGTCTGTAGATTCAAAAGAAAATAAAGAGCCAGCGATAGAGATGTGAATGAAGCATGAGAAGCTGAAATGGAAGAAAAAAGTTGGTGATCCACCTGATCATAAAAATGCTCGAGTTAAGAAAACAATGTTCGGTCCATGTTTGGATGACATTGGGAACCCACTAGATCAACAAAAGCAAAGAGTTACAAAACTCTCAGAAGGCAAGCACCACTTTCGATCACCATGAGTGGTGACAGGTATGGTCTGGATGAAGACCTAAAACTTAGCGCTACTTAGGAGACAACCTGAGATGTTTGTAATTTATAGTTATTTTTATGATATTTTTTGTTTGGAACTTTGTGGGTGTGTTCACTAGAAACCCTCACGAGACTTCACTCGTACACTCGGGTCTATCGAGAGGTTTAAAAGGCTTGTTGCATATGCTAAATGCAACCGTGATTCCTACGAAAGTGAGTGTTATTAATTTTTTTTAGTTTTTTGTTTTGTCTTTTTAGTTTCAAGCTGATGCAAACAAGCAAGTGTGGGGAAGCATATGGAATTTTAGAAGCATATTTGATAAGGTGCTTCGCAGGTTTACCTATAGTCTTCATATAATATTATGGAAGCACTATCAGATTATCTACCATCAGGTCCATGTGAACTTTCTTTGAATTTATTTGTTATTTTTGTTTTGCACTTGGGGGAGTGTTTGGGGTTGGTAAAGATCACAAGAAATTATGTTGAATTTGAAACAACCATACATTGGGGACAATGTATCCCAAATATGGGGATGGGGGAATCATCAGTAGACACATTTTGGAGAAATGAAAATTTGGACAAAATTTAAAAAAATTTAACATTTTTCTATAAAAATACTAATAATTGGTTATGGTTCTTAGTCATGATTGATTCCCTAAATGTTGAAACCCGGTTGGTTTGTGGAAGTTGGAAAGGGAATGCCTAACTAGGGGTGGCAAACTTTGGGTGTAGTAAACTTGCACTTGTCATGTCGGTAACCCAATTCCACTATTTCCATATGTGAGAAGCCTATTCTTTGTCATTATTATATTTATTTGCTTGTTTGGAGTGTGCAATGATGCTCACTAAGTGGTAGAACTTGGGGGCGCGTGCATCTTGAAACTCGAGACCAGGATTCACATTGAAATGATTGAGGTATTAGGATCAACCATAGAACAACCCCATAGGACCCACGTACCTAACATTTATCCGTAGTAGCCAATTTTGAACCTTTACCCATTCGCTTGTTTCACTAAACCCCTTGAACCATTAGCCTTTTGCTTAGCCTTTTTGTTTGTTTACTCGTGTGATGGAACTTGAGTTAATTGGTGGTAGTTGTAGTGCTAAGTTTGATCTGATTTCATGTTTGAAAGTTGTGAAAAAAAATTCAAAAAAATAGTAAAAGAAAAAAAAGAAAAGAAAATGAAAAGAAAAGAAATTTTTGTCGAAATAGTTAAGTTGAAAGACTGAGGTATTAGATAAGAATAAGATTGTGATTTGAAGTATGTAATAATTAACTCTAGTTTTCCATCACTCTAGTCAGTATACCCCAAATTACCCCTACCCGAACCTAAGCCTAATATTACAGCCTTTGAAAAGCCTTCATGATTGGTGTGGTATCTTGTGCTAGTGGGTGCAGAGATGATTGTCTTACAAGCCTATGCTCACCAGTTTGCATTATTGTTAAGTGTTCATAAATTACCGGCATAACTTTTGTGTCGAGTTCAGAAATTAAACTGAGTGGAGAGTTTCATTGTGAGGGGTGTGACATGTGCAAGGGAGCCACTTAGGGTCTGAGAGTTTTAGTTAGGCAATCCAACGGGTTAGAGGTTGTAAATGGAGTCATGATTATCAAGTTTGGAAATTGGGTATGACTTTAAACCTTGGGTGATGGTTAGTATTTGTGTGTCTTAGTTGAAAAAAATTTGACCAGAATTACTGAGTTTTAAAAGCAATCTCAATTGAGGGCAAGCGAGAAACAAGTGTGGGGATGTGATGTACGGGGTTTGGAATGAGGTTTATCATGGTTTAATGGTTAACTTTAATGTATCTAATGTGCTTAAGTATAAGAGATTGTATGGAATATGTTAACTATGATGATTTGATGTTTTGTAGGTTAAACACAATCATTTGATGGGTTTTGAAGAATGCACATGGATGATAAGTGAATACCATGATAGATGAGGTGGTGGGGAATTCAATTACGAGAATGTGGCCGTAAACGGGAAGGAAAACGGAGTTCGAATGAAAAAGTTATGAAGAAAACAAGAATCGAACAAAGCTGATCGGCCACGACCTACGGAGGAAACATGTCCTACGGTATACCCCCTAACCTGACTTACGGCCGAAAGATGACTTACGGTTCATCAGCTCAAAAACCAAACAGAAATCCCTTACCATATCTTACGGTGGAAAGCTGACATACGGTACGTGACGCGCTGAATCACTTATAAGGCAGAAAAATTAGGTTTTCAAGGGATCTTTCATTCCAAGCCGTCCCCAAGTGCTAGATTCGTCCCCAAGGCTTCCCGAAGGCTCCCGGAGGCGATTTCAAGGCTTTTCAAGTGTTTCTAATCATTCGGTTTGAATCTTTAACGTTAGATACTATGTTTACCTTTGATTTTAATTTGTTTTTCATTGCTATGTCCTGTTAATCCACCCGTGATCATCTCCGGGTGATTAGGATTTATACTATGACTTGTTCTTGATGGTTTTTGGTTGAGCTAATGTTTAAACACGGCAAGTTAAGCCGAGTAACATTATTTATTGTTTAAAGATTCTAAAATACGTGTGTTGCCTTCAATTTAATTGTTCTGGTTTTGATTGTTTTAGATTTCTTTTCATCTGTAAACGTCAATTTTGGATTGGGTAATACAAATGTAGGATATGATTCGAGTAGTTCTTTAACAACAGTCTCATTCAATTTATTATCTTTAATCAAATCAACCTGGTTATGTCTATGTGTCACACCCCTGCTTATAGTGGAAACACGAGGATGTAACGGACGGGATCGTCATAACACATTGTTAATTAATAGAGATGCAATAATTAATGAAAGACAACATGTCATGACATCACCCGACACAATGGAAACTTATGTCATAGTTAGTCAATTTCACGACAACATAGTCATACAAACCAAAATAAGTATAAGTCCCACAAACCGGGAGCAAGTAATCAAAATGTGTATAACAAGTAAATGTCAAATGCAATTGTCGAAGACATCCAAAGTTTAAATGATGTAAGCCTAAGGTCATCGCTAAGAAGCATCCCTAGCAATCCTCATTAATTGTTACCTGAAAAGATATGCTCAAAAGGTCAACATATTGTTGGTGAGTTCGCAGGTTTAAATAGTAAATAAAA
>BJCO01705547.1:0-15228 GCA_018326465.1 Flaveria floridana | reverse complement strand
CATGCGAGTCGCAGACCACGCGATAGACTGCTGCCGCGCGACAACTTGATCCACGCGAAAAGCATTTCGCGCGAGAACACTGTTTTAGTATAAATAGCGTAGTTTCGTTTTGTAATTAAGCTTTTCATTCATTATCAATCTGTACTGTGCGAAATCGCACAAGACCTTTTATAGGTTTCTGTTTATCAATCAAATATCATCTTTTGTGATTCAATTCAATCTTCTTCTACTCCAATCTTGTTTATATTCCGCGTTTACAAGATTGAGATCGTGTGTTATTGATTTCTGGGAGATTTTCAAGGTTTTACATGAAAAGGTCTACTGATAGGCAGAAGAGATGAGCTTCTTGAAGTAGTATGGATTCTCTAGAAGGAGACTTGGTCCCATGTCTCTGTCCGCCATGGATGAGCACATCAGGGTAATCAAGCAGAAGATTCAAAGAGGTGAACTTGTTGACTTACACTCCCTACCAAGTCAGGTCCCTCAGAAAGTGGAGATTAAGGTTGAAACGCCTAAGACAACACAACCTGAACCTCCTATTGGACCTCAGCAAGCTTCCACTTCTGATCCATGGCAAGGATCTGTCCCCTCTCAATCTGAACCTGTGAGAGAGGAAGACCCAACTGGGAAGACAAAGAAGATCAATTAGGTGCTGCAGGCCAGTTTTCTCAGTTAAAAAGTTCAAAGAGGAGGAAAAAGATGGTTTCCAAACCAAAGTCAAAGAAAAAGAAGAAGGAAACCTCCAACTCCAAACCTCAGGATAAGTTAGAACATTTTGAGCATGTGCAACAAGAGGATGCTCACCAACTCCAATTCAAGAAGCTCCTCTGGTATGAGGAAGACCCATTATCTTGGACATACACCACAAATATAGAAAGATGGCATGTCATAAGAGATCAATGTGTTGAACATGTCTAAACATGGCAGGATATGTTCAATCTACCTCTGCATGATCTCTTTGACATGAGAAGATACCATAAGAGTCTGAGTGATCCTGATCATCTTATCAAGAAAGGGATGGTCATCATCATAATGAGGACTGTCAACATCTAAAGTCTTCAAGTGTTTTGGTAGCATCAGCCTAGGGGGAGTTTGTAAGGTTAGTTGTAAGGTTGATGCAACCTAAACACCCAAAGTCTCTCCTGCATGAATGCATAAGTGTACTGAAGTGAAATGCTTTGGAAGTTTCATATTGCCTTAGAAATTATTCTAAGTGTGGAATCTTCCGAAGCCAAGACCAATATCTTTCGAAGCCAAAAGATGAAGTCTTCCAAAGTTACAAAGACAAAGTCTTCCAAAGCCAACTATTGAAGACAGATTTCTTCCGAAGACTTTTAACTTACATGCTTTATCTGATGTACTTTTTACCTAAAGCTTAACCACTTCCGCTGCCACTTTGATAAGTCACCAACTTTACATGAGTTGGTAAAATGCTCCATGCTTTTGGTAAACTATACATTGAGGTCTTGATTCTGTAACTTTCCACTTTATGTCCTTTATCCTTTTTGTAATATATTAGGATGTGAGCTATGGCATGTCATATTCACTAGTCAAAAGGCAATCTGCCTTTTGACTTTACATTGATTTTGTTGTCTAGATCATGTATCCAGCTGGCCTTTAAAGTATGGCCGGCTGTAGGTTGTAGTATAAATTTTTCTGGTCCTTGTAACTTATTTTGAGAACTTTGAAAACCACTTGTAAGGAACTAGAGATCAATATACATCAACCTTGAAAACCAATTACTTGTGTGTTGTTCTTGTTTCTGTCTCATATACACTTGTGTTTCTTAGTTCTCTAAACTGATTTTCTCCAGTTCCCCATTTGAATTGTTAAATGTTGTTGCATACTCTCCTCTTTGTGTTATTGTGTTGTAAAGTGCATAACCCTTCACCTGGTCCTGCAGAAGCATTATGTAAAGAATTCGAGTCTGTGATGAAAGCTAAGTTTGAAATGAGTGCCATGGGAGAGGTGAAGTTCTTTCTCGGTTTACAAGTAGATCAGACACCAAATGGTATCTTCCTGTATCAGACCAAATATATTGGAGATATCCTGAGTTGGTTTGACATGGAGAATGCAACGGTTGCAGGTACTCCACTTGCCACGAATCATGATGTGGCACCCGACGAAAATGGTGATCTGGTTGATACCACTATGTATCAAGGAATGATCGGATCTCTCATGTACCTCACAGCTTCTCGTCCTGATATTATGTACTCCATGGTGTCTCTATTCCAGATATCAGGCAAAACCTAAAGTGAATCATCTAATTGGGGTAGAACGGATATTTCATTATCTGAAGGTTACTCCAACACTATGGTTGTGGTATCCTCATGATGATGATTTTGAGCTTATAGCGTATAATGATTCGGATTACGGTGATTGCAAGATGAATTACAAGTCAACATTAACAGGATGTCAGTTCTTTGGAAGACGACTAGTCACCTGGCAGTGTAAGAAAAAGCAGACGTCGGTTACTCTATCAACATGTGAAGCCGAATACGTTGCCGCTGCAAGTTGCTGTTCACAAATCATCTGGATTCAACAGCAAATGCGAGACTATGGTTTGCAATTTTCTAACATCCCTATTTTTGTTGATAATTCTGCTGCTATTGATGTCACTAAAAATCCAGAAATCTGGTCCAACACCCCAAAACTAAACACATCGGTATTAAATATTACTTCATACGTGACTGTTTTGAAAAACAATTAATCAATGTCGTTAAAACAAACACGGATTTCCAACGCGCCGACCTCTACACAAAAGCTTTTGATAAACCTTGATGTCAGTATCTCTTAGAGGTCAATGGCGTTAAAAAGAAAAGTGATGTGATTCCAGAAGAATTGAGTTCTTAGTCCGTCTTTATGTTTTATTTAGTTTTTTTTATTTTTTCTTTATTTTATTTTCCTATCTTTGAAAATCCAAAAACACAAAAAGATTTTTGGTTTTAGAATTTTAGGAGGAGAATAGTTTAGTTTCAGTATTTAATTACTTAAAAAAAGGGGGGGCGGGCAGATAAGCTGAAAGCAAAGAAATCAAATCTGTGAGATTGATTCAAAACTATGGAAAATGATAGTACACGGGGAACTAATTGTTTGGGACATCAAAAAGACTTAAATGTTTAAAATGTTATATTAAAATTACAAGTCTGAGAAGGATAAGCCAAACAAAGGAAAAATGATAGTAAACTAGTCTGTTACCGAGGTTACATAGAGAAAGTAGGCCTAGGGGTTGCTAGTCCATTATATGATGTGTCGGTAGATTCAACACAATAGACGAGTAGACTTCATTGGTGAAACAAATTAAAACTAAATCGTTTAACTAGCTATGGGTTTGTATCTTATCCCTGGTTAACATAATTAACGTATTTCCAATAAGGGGTGATTAGCAAAATAAAAGCCACAAATATGTGCGGATGACCATAAAAATGAGCAAAGCACATGAAAAAAAATGTTAAACGCAATCAAGCTAATGACCAATGTTGTTGGTGCGTAATGTGTAAAAGAAAAATCCTCAAACAAGAAGATAGGTTGTGTGCCTCTCTTCTGTGCGATGGCACTGACCTGGGGATAAGCATAACCTAAATATTCGAGAATTCATTGTTGTTTGCGCCTCTCTGCTGTGCGATGGCACTGACCTGAGGCTTGGCATCTCTTTGAAAGCTCTTAGAATAGTTTCTTCTTGTCAAAAGCCCGTAGACCGCTCAAAAATATCCTGAGGAATGTTGATTACCATATAAGCTTGGGATCCACAAATGCTTGTTGAAATAATAAACCTAACTTATCACCAATGTGTGTCAAAGTTCTGTGTATGGATTTAAGTGGACAAATATACTGACAATCATCGTAGCTGCAATCCTCGACAGAAAAAAACATTGTGCGCTTCTTACAGTTCTAGTATGATTTCCTGTAAGTGCTTTTGACTCTCAGACAAATAAGAATAAGTTAAACAATCATATACAAAAGGGTCCCAAATGATTATGTTTACACCTGTATGATTCCATATGAATCTTTCCGGAAATGATAAAAACAAATTGAGGCTATTCTGCTCAGGGGAAGAAATCAGTTAAATAATATTTAAAAGTTTTCAACCCACCTCAAATAAAAACACAAAAATATGTCCTGTTTTGTTTCAATTCAAGTTGTTTTCTGTTTTATTTATCAATTCTGTGTCAATGTCGGACTATGTAACTAGATGAACTCTGTGAATCATAAATTAAAAGGATCATATCTAAGATGATCAAGGTTTGAAAATTAAAAGGGTCACGTCTGAGGTGACCAAACGATTTTAAATTAAAAGGATCACGTCTGAAGTAATCAAATGTATCTGTTAAAAGATCATGTCTGAGATGATCATTGGTCATAACGTTATACATCAAAAGTTAAATTTGAGTGTTTGGAAATGTATGAAGTCAAACTTATAGTTATGAATCAATCGCATGATTGGATCATAAGTATGAACCAATCGCGTGATTGAATCATAAGTATGAGCCAATCACACGATTGGACCATAAGTATGGGCCAATCATACGATTGGACCATGAGTATGGGGCAACCATGTGATTGGATCATAAGAATGAACCAATCGTACGACTGGATGAAGGAGTCTGAGTCAGTCGCACGACTGAACCCCAGTCTCACGATTGAGTCATACGCATGGGTCCAGTCGCATGACTGAATCCCAAAACAGTATAAAAGGAGGCTCAGTCGGTCGTAAACCTTACGCGACTTCAAAACTCTCAAAAACCACCTAAGACCCAGACACTCTGCCCAAATTTCCATTATTGCGATTACTCTCCGATTCTATTTCTGACCATATCTTATTCATCTACAGGTACTAAGTGACTGAAATCGTGACGAATAAGGGGGTTAATCGAACCTAAAAAGTCCGAAATTGTTCAAAACAAGAACCGGGACTAAAACCCTAAAATGAACCACTTAAATAGACATAAACGTTGATTTAAAATACATTAAGTGCTATTTCAAGGCCTTGCAAACCTAATGAATTTAAACACGAAGTGTAATTTAACATTTTGACAAAGATCAGAATTTATGGTGTCGAATAGTGCAAGTGGCGAATGAACAGGCTGATGAACTTTAGTCGCACGATTGAGCCAGATGCATGGTTCAATCGCATGATTGAATCAATCGGTGTCTTAGTCGCACGACTGACTCAACCGCATGGCATAGCATATGACTAAGTTCAGACACAGGCTCAATCGTACGACTAAGCTCAGTCGTATGGTTCAATCGTACGATTGAATCAGTTGGTCATAATCTGTTCAAATTCAATTGTTATTTTTAATGAACAGATCTAACGTATATGTTTCCTGTGTTGCAGCAACATGGCTGAAAGATGGACGATGAGCACCAAGTACAAAATTTGTGCTCATCTAGATGAAACTTCTCGGAACGCTACTGAGTTCACTGGGATTATTGCCTTTCTACATAGATCGAGGATCTACAAGGCCATCTCCACTCCCTGCACACCATACAGATCTATTCAGCAGGCATTCTGGGAGAATGCCTCAGTCGACCGATCAGTTGAGCCTTACTGTATCCGGAGCTCTATGTTCGGACAAGACATAAAGATCGGGGAAGACAACCTGCGCAGGGTCTTGGATCTGGGTGAGGACGGAGCCTACCCAACCAAGCTGCATCGCCTAACGGTTCGGGGATGCTTCCTAAGGATCAAGTACGCCGGCGACATCAATGCCGGCGTGCTAAACAAGAGCAACATGTGCCCCCAGTGTAAGTATCTGGCACATGTGATCCTTAAGTGCATTGCCTCCAGGCGTGGAGGATTTGACGAGATGTCTGACGAAATTCAGAACGCATACGTTGCGCTGGTACGGAACCACCCGTTCAGTTTCTCCCGCATGTTCTTCACATACTTGACAGAGAACATAGAGGACAAGGGTAAGGAAGGCTTCCGCATGTATCCGAGGTTCCTACAGATGATCATAGACGAGAAGCTTCCTCAGTTGCCTAAGGAGAAGGACGACGCGGTGAGTTTAGATGTGATGGATGACACCACATTGGGTCGGATGAAGGTATATCGGGGGAAGCAGGTGAAACCCCCAGTTAGGAGACTCTTCGGCCATCTGGCCAACGAGGATTACATGGCGCCCTCTTGTAAAAAGTGGCGTCACGACGACAGTGACTAAGACGTTGAGCCCATAGTGGTTCCTATTAATGACGACGATGATGATGACAACCATGACGATGGTCAGGATGGTGGAGATGCTGGCCCCAGTCTAACACGGGCCACAGACACGTCTACTATATCTCCACCACCTCCTCATAGTAGTGCTTCTGCTCCCGGTAGATCTGAGCAGGCTGCTATCCACCTGGACTTCCTGGTTGATGAGGAAGAAGAGGAGTCTGATGAGGAGCCTCTGACGAGGACTGTCGGTAGCCGAGTCATGGCTACCGAAAGGGACAAAGAGGCGGTTGGGGGACGCCAGGCTTGTTTAAAGGGTGGTGATGCTGATGTCACTGATCCTACTTATACACCTGACCAGCCTATTAGCCCAGGGGGAGCCCAGATTGCCAAGGGCTCGAGGAGGAAGAGAATGGCCCAGCCTCACGACAAGAAGGGCAAGAGGTGAAGGATTATACTCATTACCTCTTCCACTACCACAGCTACTACTCCCATCACCACCACCACTCCTACCACCACTACTGCCACCACCACTGCCACCACTACAGCCACCACTACGGTCTCCACTACACCCACCACCACACCTACCATACCCACATAAGTTCCACCACACCCCGCATTCATCACTACTCCTATATACATCACATCCACCACCACACCTACGATACCTCAACCAGGCCCTTCCACCTTATTTACACCTCCACAGGGATCTTCTCTACCCACTGTTAGGTTAGAGGAGCAGTTGGCTAGCCTCAACAGACTAGTGCTCAAGCTACTCGTGACAGATGATCTGAGAGCTAACCAGATGAATCAGTTGATGGCAGTCAATGCTGCTCAGGGCAAACAGATAGCCCAGCTAACAGAGAGGGACACTGCTCACGAGAGAGCGTTGGCTAGAGCTCACCGTGCCCTTACTACACAAAATGAGCTATTTATGGTATCGGTTAAGAGGATTGAGGAGGTGGAGAAGAAGAACAAGAAGCTGATGTTAAGGCTGAAAGGGATGATGGGTGAGCCCTTGAAGATAAAGGGTGATGGTGATGATGGAGATGATGATGATGACGATTCTTCTGATGATGAATCGAACGATGATGGTAATGAGGTTGAGGCAGGAGGAAGTGGGAAAGATAAGGAAGAAGATGATGAGGATGGGCATGATCAGGAAGGTGATGCATCTGCATCAGCCTCAAATCCATCTGCTTGGGAGAGGTGCACGAATTTTAATCAAGATCAAGGACCCTCTTCCTCAACTCCTCAAATTGAAGAAACGCTTGATCAAGGAAAAAGTAATGCTTAAACGGTTATGTATTTACAACTTTTGTACTTGAATTATGTATTAAATTAATGTAACTAATGATTATTAATGTTCAAATATCTTGATTAATGAATTATGTTTTATGTTTTGAATGTTTAATCAAACAAATGAAGCTCAACAGACAGATGACTATGACGTCACCCCCTTCAGTAAATGAAGATTCAGCTCACTATGATTCTTGATTTGCAAGAGATCGTAAGACGATCTGTGAGCTACGCTCCTGAGGAAGGAGAGATCATCCAGGACCTAACTGACGAACAGCTCGCAGACATGTTCATATTAAATCCAGACGAGCTCTTCAAAGACGCTCCTGAGGTCGATGTTATTAGTGATGAAGAGCTTCAAGGCGTGGATGAGATTGAGATAGAGGATATTACATCAGAGTATTATCAGAGTACACTGACCATGAAGGTAATATTATCCCCGATCTGGGTGAAACATTTGGCAGTGATATTTTTGGAACTCTTGATGCGAAAGATAAAGAGAAAGAAAAGGAGGAAGGTAAAGCCCAAGCCTCAAACGCTGATGATGAGTTAAAAAAGGATGAATGGGCAGCTTGTTTGAAGGAGATGGGAGCCTAACGAGAACCTCCAAAGCCAAATGACTACACCAAACTATACCGAGTAAAGAAGCATCAAAAGGTGTCAAGCAAGATCATAAGTTGGGCATATTTTGAGGACTTGGATGTATATGCTGTCAAGAGGGAGAAGGGGATTGAGTATTTCAGATATTCTCATGATCTGAAGACTCTTCCCAGTTTTAAGCTGAACAGGCTAGCCTGTTTAGACCTCTTGTATGCCAACCCAAGAAAGATATCTGGTTGGTTTGAGACAGCACTGAAGAAGGAATACCACACCAGATGGGTCAACTTCAGGCCTCAACAACCTAAAAGGTTCATACATAAGACCGAAGTTGATCCTATATCTGGAAGGCCTAAGGTAGTGCTGAAGTGGAGTCCTCCAGGCATAATGTCTAAGATCCCACTACGGGAGATGCCTCAGGACTTCATTCCACACTTCAAGTGGTGGTATTATGACTGGCGGACGGGAGAAGCAGTCATAGTATTGCATAAAGAGGGCAAAATCGAGACTGTCAGGGTATTTGACCCGATGTGGCTAACCAACTTGTTGGCTGAAGATGTGTATACTCTCTACAAGTTGCCACTATTCTATGACTCGCAATAGATTGTACAAGCTCTACAATTCCAACATGTCATACGGCTCTGCTTCGCGTTTGAGATTCACACGGGAGTCACAAGAGAAGAGAAGTACAAGAAGTTTCAAGAGCACATGAAGAATGCTAGACATTAGGCTAAACTAGGTCCAAAGGGGGAGTTTCTTGATACATCTTTATGTACCTAGTTTATGATCTTGAATGTAAAGTCTTTCATGTCTTACATTGATGTAATATGATGTAATGTGATGATATTAATGATATATGAAATGCATTATGATGTTTATTTATGATTGATTATGTCATATTATCATTGTATTGAATGTGATTCACATGTATGAACTTAGTATATAGGTTTGATGTTGTTTTACATAGTTCTAAGTCAATAAGAACTTAGAAATGTGTTTACTTTAGTCATGTGGTTATTCATGCTAATGGACCATACTTATGGCACATACGCATGAATGAACCATACTTATGGACCAGTCACACGACTGAACCAGGTGACTGGATCCAGTCATATGATTGAGACATAAGATTGACTCAGTCGCATGACTGAACCTTCAGTCATGCGTATGAGTCAAACGCATGAGTCAGTCGCACGACTGAACCATGCTAATGGTTCAGTCATATGAATGAACACTGAAAACCTATAAATACCACATAATTCGTGGAAAAACATAACATTTCGAATACGTGGCGCCAACTCGAAAGAAGTGGCGTCACGACGACAATGTTTCCGATGTCGAGCTCATTATGGCTCCTGCTAACGATGACGACGATGATGACAACCATGATGATGGTCAGGGTGGTGGAGACGCAGGCTCCAGTAAAACACGGGCCACAGACACATCTACTAGATCTCCACTACCTCTACACAGTAGTTCATCTGCTCCCGGTGGATCTGAGCAGGCTGCCATCCACCGGGACTTCCTGGTTGACGAAGAAGAAGAGGAGTCAGATGAGGACACCCTGACAAGGACAGTAGGTAGCTGAGTTGTGGCTACCGAAAGGGGCAAAGAGGCGGTTAGAGGATGCCAGGCTGGCTCTAAGGGTGGTGATGCTGATGTCACTGATCCCACTTATAACCATAAATCAATCCCAAACTTACACCCACCCACGTACACATTCATACATGCACATACGGGTAACAAAACCCATTTTTATAAAAACATTCTTACATGTATTTTCAGCCCCAAAATTACTTAAAACATGTTAAAAAGGGGGTTCTAGAAACTCACCTTTGTCAGACTTTTGGCTAGACTTCTTCAAACCCGTTAGTTATGAGCTCAAACACCTAAAACCCACCAAAACACACACACAAACATACATACACATACATAAGCATAAACTCGAACTACAACCAGTCAAGAACACCTAAAAACCATCAAATTCTTACCTTAATTCGAATTTTTCTTGTTCTTCCTTTAAAATCCGAACTCTGCTCTTTCTCTCTCTAAAACCCAAATGCAAAAAGTGATGTGAAGGGCATTATGGGCGGCCATGCCCACTTTTGTACAAAATAATATTAAAATTTTGTACTTTTGACATATTTGACCCCTCTACTTTGGTTAAGTTTCCTTTTCCACTTTTATTCTTCTTTTTATAACTTCTTAAAATATCCGGGTGTTACATTATAGCTCACCTGTCAACTAATATGCATAAAAGTCAGCTTCGCTAAGTGAATTCTAGGTTTACTTCATTAAATAACTTTTGTAAGATACATTAGCTTTAACATTTGAAACTAATTATCACCTATCAGGACATTGATATACACATATTATCGCTTTATCAATACTTTGGCATTAAGACTTCCGATTAATTATTAACTATTACTCTTCTTTACCCGTCAATTCGCAGTTACTATCGGTGCCTATGATAAACACAGGACTTTACCGATATGCCAATTCAGGCCTTATTGTCGTACCCAAACAGGCCATTATTGTCACGCCAATTCAGGCCATACTGACCTGCCTGTTCGAGCCTTTACTTTACTATCATGAGGGCACAACAAATGAAACCCTCCTTTATCAATTGCTTGCAAGGCTTTACTTTATCAAGGTACACGTTATGGGCCCAATAACATTTCTTTAAGTTTCACTTACATCTTTAGCTTTACATATACTTTACACATGATAAGAAATAAACTCTTAGTCTATGCATTCACATTTCTTTAACAATGAGAGATAAACCACATAACCAACCCATCATGTGACAGTGGGGGTTTAGGGGCGGCAGCCCCTGATAGCGGGGTTCTAGGGGTGGCAACCCCTAGTGGGGTCCAAGGGGCAACGCCCTTGGATGGGGTCGGACTGCCAGGTCAGCACGTAAAATTTTTTTTAAGGGCCTTATAACATATTTTGTTATAGGAAAATTGATTTTCTTGTTAAAACCTCTTGAAATCTTTGCTTTGAAAACCTTAGGTTTACGATGCATAATAGCCCTAAAAACATGGAAAAACTTGTAAATAAGGGGATCTAGTACTCACCTGGTCGTTAAGTAACCTTGCGTCTAAGCTACGTAGCCTACGATCAGGTTACACGGTCTACATAATAGTTAACACTCAAATTGGTCATTTCTATGCAATTTCGCTGCCAGTTTCGCTTTCAGTTTCGCCCGGCAGTTTTGCTGTCAGTTTCGCCCAGCAGTTTCGTTGCCAGTTTCCCCCAGCAGTTTCGCTACCAGTTTTGCCCAGCAGTTTCACTGCCAGTATCGCTGCCAGTTGCGCCCAACTTTCGTTGGAATTTCCTAGTTTCGCAATGTCTACGGGTCAACCTGGGCACTAGCGAAATTACCAGCGAAACTATAGTTTTATCATCCATAAGACTATATCTAACCTTTTTACATGTTTTCATACGTAAAAATGTGACCTCTATATGATTCTTTGAAACTTTTGAACCCAAAACCCTAGAAATCCGGATCTGTTATAAAAGGATGTTTGTAGGATGATTCTTACCTTGATTTGTTGCTCCTTTCTTATGGTTTGAAGCTCCAACTTGCAGATCTTAAATCCCCTCAACAATAAAACACAAATCCTTGAGTTTTCTTCACTTTCTCTCTCTACTTTCTCTCTTTAGAAGTTTCGAGGCTAGGGTTGCAAATGAGGAGGGTGGTGGCTGGTCATGCATGTTTACAGGCTGATTAAAGGCCCTTAAACCCATCAAACTAGCCCATTAGGGTTAATTTAGTCCATAACCCTCCTTTCTTCCTTATTTATATTAATTAACCCTTACAAAGCCCATTATTATTAAATGGTTTGCTTCAGAAATTTCGGGCGTTACAATACATAAAAATCCTATCAAAAGCACATCAATTATTCCTTAATATCTTCCTTAAAATGATGTTTATGTACTTAAAATCATTAAATTGTGTTTTCAGGAGTTAAAAAGGGCAAGATGGACAAAATAAGCATATTTGATGAGAAATTAAAGAAATCTGAGCTTTGGAGTCCAAGCATGGGGCCGTGCCTCATCAAGTACGCCCCCATCTATTGCCTGAAACACACCCCCGTGCTTAAATTAGCACACCCCCGTGTTTGGACATCTGATAGGACAAAAATTATTGTCCCTTAAAAGTATGCATAGGGTCATGCCCCATGAAGCATGGGGTCGTGCCCTACCTTAAACATGGGGTCGTGCCCCATTTGACATGGGGTCGTGCCCGACATGATCTGCACATATGAACTGATCAACTTTCGTAAGCATTGTACTAGTATGAGGTTGTGCTTTTTCGGCACGGGGTCGTGCTTAAACACTCTAGAAAGCCTATAAATAGAGGCCTAAGTTGGCAAGCTTTTTATGGGAGAGTTGCTCTACTAAATTCTCTCAGGAATCAATACTTAAGATCAATTGGAGGGTCGGGAGGTGCATACAACACTTGGAAGAAGCTTGAGATTGTCTAAACATCATCCATTGTAGATCACCAGTTTGATTGTTCCATTTCACCGATGATTTCATATCTATCTTCTATGTTATTTATTGTAATGTATGAGCTAAACTCACATTATCATCCTAATTGGATGAAACTTATCTAATTTGTGATGAACTAATAGTGTGATTTATATTATGTTAATGTTATGGTAATCTTGGGAAAACTTTTGATGGGTAGCATCTACATTTTATTGGGAAGTTATAAACTTATGATTTGTAATTGTGAATGTCATACAAGGTTGAGAAACGTATGACTAAATTTTATTCATGAAGCCGGTCTTCATAATAAATCTATGGCTAATGAACTAGAAATGATTATTAGAAAATATATCACCTTAACTTTCTGATCATTTACGGGTTCCCTTTTATTAGTCTTTGAAATCTACAGTAATTGTTATGGTTTTCTAAAATTAATGGTATGTTAGAAAGGAACGTGATCAACTCTCTTTTTAATACTAAGTTATGTTTTCAGAATTGTATGTGAAAAGGTCACGAGATTTACCTACATTACTAGAGGCATTGATCTAAGCAGTAAAACTCAACCTGACGTGGTCCTAGTCACTATGGAGCGGATAGACGAGAAATCGCGCCAGCTCATATTCATAAATATTAACATAATTACTTTAATCAATATCTTTAATCGCATCACTAATTCATCACAATAACATAAGTGTAATCTACTTAGGATAAAAGCCTTTATTCCCTGGTTTTGTAACACCCGGAATATTGTCTAAGCAAGCCAAATAATAATAATGGGCTTAGGCGAGACCATTTAATAAAAATCGGATGGTTATGGGTGTTAGACCGAGTTAACTCTTCGGGTCATGAGCTTGACGAGTTTAAGGTCCCGGGAACGCATGATATATATATAGACGGATCAGCTTGAGCAACTCTCATTTGCACTCAATACCCAACTTTTAGAGAGAGAGTGTAGAGAGAGAAAGTAGTGATTCGAGGCTCGGTTGATCAAGAGATTGAAGATCGGTGTCCGTGGGAATCCAAACAACAAGAAAAGACTAAGAATCCAGGTAAGAAACATCATTTAATCGTTCCTTTTGATGTAAACCCGGATTCTACTTTTGGGGTTTTTTAAAGTGGCAAGAATCGTCCAAAAAATCACGTTTTTATGTAAGAAAACATGTAAAAAGCTTAGATATAGCTTCATGGATGATAAACCAAGGTTTTGGGTGTAAAAGATTGAAGTTTTGGGTTAAAATGGGCTGGTTCGTAATTTTCAGCTCGTCTAGCGAACCTAAGCATTCATCCAGCGAACCTAGGTATTCATCCAGTGAAACTATGGGTATTCCAGCGAAACTATAGTTTCGCAGGTAATTTCACCGGCAATGTTATCAAACGAAAGTTGGGCGAAACTGGCAGTGAACCTGCCAGCGAACCTACCAGTGAAACTGCTGGCGAAACTAGCAGCGAAACTACTGATCACTTAGTGACACTAGCAGCAAACTTAGCAGTGAATTTAGGCAGAAATTAACTCTTTTGAGTGTTAACTTATATGCAGGCAGTGTAGTGCAACCCCCTCTTTTAAAGCTTGATTCAGAAGCTACTCATCAAGTACAGGTGAGTTCTAGGACCCCTCATTTACTTGTTTTCAAACGATTTTGAGGCTGGAACACATATAAACCCATTCTTGAAATGTGTATGTTTGACCTATTTGGGTGTAATCATGAGTAGTATGTTTAAAGTATGATTGTGGATTTGTATGAGTTTGTATGATGTCCTAGTATGATTCCCCAAGGTTTAGGAGGGATAATTAGGGCTGTTGAACTCAAGGAGATGCATAGTTGAGTTCTGGCTTTCGGGGGAAAATGCAGGAGTAAGTCCTGACATGGAAGTTTCCGTAAGTGCCTGTAGATGACTGTTGATGTAGGCTATGTATGTATGATGCCTTGCATGATGATGTATGAATGACAGGTGTATGTTCCTTATGATATTGTATGTATATCTTTCCATGACTTTATGTATTATGATAACGAATGAATGAAGTATTATGTAACGTAAAGTGAAAGATAATGAAAGAGGAAAATGATGATGAATGCATGTATTAATGAATGAATGAAAAAGAAATATGATGACGAATACATGCATTAATGAACGAATGAAAGAAGTCTTGCAAGCATTGGATAAGGAGAAAGGGTCCTTCTTTGTGATTGACCATATGTATGGTGCCTCTACCGCTTACCTCTAGTAATGTGGCATACGCTTTGCTGTTCATTTTAATGACTTCGGCCCGGTAGCTAAGACTGATTGGGGTATAGCATATGGTATTGGTACAAGAGATATCCAATGTTCAAGAAAAGATGAAACAAACGAATGAAGGAATGAAATGTTGTAACGGATAAATGTAACGGGATCCTTGTCATTCGACCACAGTAATCATGGCTGCGTGCCATGAAGTGGGTAAAGCCTAACAGGATCTAGATAAGAACTGAAAGATAATGATGTATAACGAATGAATGAATGAACGAAAGAGATAATAAAGATATTATCTATGTGTACGTATGATGTATGATCACGTGAAAGAAAAGAATTGTTCATGATGAAAACAAAGTATGTTTATTATAAAACTAGAACTCACTCAGCAACGCTGACTTTTTATGTGTTTCCAGTTGGCAGGTAGCGTTGCTGGGGATGGC
>BJCO01705275.1:0-14634 GCA_018326465.1 Flaveria floridana | reverse complement strand
ACACCCAAAAACTCGAAAAATAGGGTTTCAGATGTGTTCCAGCCCCAAAATCATTCAAAATCATGCAAAATAGGGGTCCTAGAACTCACCTTAGTAACCTCCTCGGTTAGGGCCTCGATTTGACCCGCTATATGTCGATTTTGGCTCACGAACCCGCTTAAACCAACTTTCTTCTTCTCTTTTTCCTCTTTCTCTCCTTCCTCTCTGATTTTGCAAGTATGGGGAGAGGGTAAGGGCTGCCCTCTCCCTTAAATACCCCTCATCCAATCGCCCGAGCTTCATGCGATTGGACCTTCAGTCGCCCAAGCTCTATGCGATTGAACTTTCCAGTCGTACGATTGAGCTCCAGTCGTGCGGTTGAGCTTCAATCGCATGACTCCCATGCGATTGGACGCTCAGTCGCATGACACTCCAAATCGAAATTTCCGGGCGTTACACATACATAATATGAAAAGATTACAAGTAGCAATTCATGTCATAGGTTATAAGATAGTATGGTTATAGAACACATATCGTTACAACCAAACCTCGACTTGATTACAAGTATATAAGATTGGCTAAGTGTATTTGGTTCCCTAGTGCATAAGCATACCGCTCCTAGGAGTCGGCAATACATCGACTTTAGCAACAAATAGGCTTGTCAGGCCCAAAGATCTAAGACGTCGCCAGGCTAGCAATAATTAATGATTGTAAACAAACTATGTATCTCATATAAACACTTACAACACACAAATAACCATGACAAATATAAAGATGAATTGCAAGTGCTTTACAAGTCTCAAACGTTTATAAGTGCATGCTGTATAAATATCATGTTTCACCCCAAAATAGTGTGAAATAAAGTAAAAAGGCGAAAGGAAAACTCACATATCAAATAAGTATAAGAATGAAGATTGATAAGATTAATAATAAGCGTTGTTCCAAGATAAACGTCATAAGTCACCTAAATACATATATATTCACAAGGTTAAACTTTAATATTGAGTGTAACGAATTATTATAGGCTAGGGTTTAATTTGATGTTTGGGGTTTTATTTATCAAACGAAAGCTAATTATATTTTCGTAAAAATGATTTATTTATATTTTGTATAAAATATGAAATAAGTATAACATTTATAAAAATTTTGTAAGATTAATATAAAAATAAAGTTTCATAGCTAAATAAGATAAGCACGTTTCAAACAATAATTTAAAAGCAACGTTTGAAATAAACCTCATTTCACAAAGATATATGTTTATTATTTAAGTTAATAAGAATTTAGTGAAATACATCAATATTTAAAGTCTCTTTTCTTTATATAGGAAAATAATTTAAATATATCATTTTTGAATAATTAATTTGATAAGTTTCAACAATATGTTAAGTCTAACAAAATATATATTATTTGAATTCCATAATATTAAACCAAGAATAACCTTTATTTTTAAAGAATTATTCTATTAAAAATTAGCTAATTATATACATTTTTAAAACTTAAATAGATGATAATTAATTAAATAATTTCAGAAATTTATTCGGTGGCCACAAAATTATTTAGAGTTTAGAAAGACATTTTTTTATATTTTTAAGAATTTTTCCAAAATAAGTTTTTAGGCTAAAAGCCTTAAAAAATACATGAGGGTCCCCGGGTTCGAACCCGGGACCTCATGTTTAAAGCACCCACACCTTAACCGTTGAACCAAGGCCTGGGCCGTGAGATAAGATGGTTTTGAAGGTTTAAGAACATAAACAAAAGAATTCCCCAATTTCCCTATGAACCCTAATTTGATCCACACCAAATTGAGGATCAATTCGATAACTTTAATCAAGTTAATGTTAGGGCTTTTGTTCCCCAACTGAAATCGCATAAGCACATATATTTAATTACCTGTGTTGAAGTTTAAATCGATGAAAACGAGATGAAGAATAATCGTGACTATGGTAAATCCGGTTTGAGAATATAATGATGATTAGACTCAAATTCGTCGTGACAGAAGTTTCCAATGATGTTGTTAAGTAAAAGCCCTCACCCAATTTCGGTTATAATCGAACGAAAGTTGAAGTTCACTATGTAGCAGGTAGCGACGAGGATGATGATTCAATATCAAAGAATTTGAGTTTATCAGGTGAAATTAAGAGTTGCGAATGCTTAGGATTAGTTTAACGTTCGGTTAGAATCCATTTAATTTGTTTATTATTGAGTTTAAATGATTGAACGGCTCAATTGATGATGGCAACGGTTACTTGGATTGTTTGTGTTCCTAACCGTTGTTTAGCTCGATTAAAGTGTGTCTTTAAGTTCGAACCACGTTCATGAATCGACTGAAAACGATTTTGGGAATCAAAATCGGGTGTTTTTGGGTGTTTTGAAACCGCCGGAGCTCGGCCGGAGCTCCGCCGGACTTGCTTACCGGAAAAACGAGTTTAAAAGGGGCGGGGGGCTGGGTTGTAACTTTTAAATTTTCACCTTTAGTCCCTGCAGTTTTTCTTTTATTATTTTTTGTTTAAAACTTTGTTTTAAGGTTTATAAATTTACAAAACTAACCCTTGACTTTTAAATTAAAGTTTTATACATTTTAAGTTTAATAATTTTTACAAATTATTATTATTAATAACAATATCATTATTATTGTTATTATTCTTTGTTATTGTTATAATCATAATTATTATGATTATAATTTATTTATTAAGTAATAACTAACATTTTAAACTTTCAAATTTAAGAATTAAAGACAAATTAAGAGAATAGTCATAGGTACCCCATGAGTTTCATAATTGACCATAATGGTCCTTTCATGAAATAACGTCGTTAACGTAAAAATACAAGATGTTACAGTGGTGGTGTTGTTGTTGGTGGTGGTGGTGTTGGTGTTGAATATGAAGAAGAAGATAAAAAGAAATGGTATTTTTGTCTTTCTAAAAACACTAACAGAGAAACTTAACCTCAGTTAGCATCAGCGACTACCGATGTGCATATCATGCATAGTTCAGACCCTCATCTGTAATTTATTGAAAGTAGGGACCAAAGTTGCAATACGCGCATACCCTAGGGGACTATCCGTGTAATTTACTCTACTAATAAATATGTAACTAGTGAAAATGTTCGCGCTTTGCGATGATACGGCTGTTGCGTGATTTTTTGGGAATTCGATTTTAGTCGGTATCAGTTCGGTATGTTATGACGTAAATAAAAAAAATCAAAATATAATTATTGAAAAAATTGGATGAAAGAAAACAATTACGTATATTACAATAGTCTTTAAAACAACTATGTTATCCCAATAAGATCAATGAAAGCATGAGTGGTATTTATGGTTAGAAATTACTTATTACCTAGATTTTAGGGAGAGTTCATTTTATGAATGTAAGTTAAAGTTTTATGATCATCGGATGTGGTTTTTGGTGGTGATTTGCATAGACCGGAGAAAGTCAATGGAAAAAAAATTACCACCACAAATTACCATCTTGATTGTTATTGAGTTATTAACAACCGACAATGTAAAAGGGAATACGGATTAGTGTTCAGTCGCGATGAATGAACGTCATTGAAGGCCTACTTCCAACAATTTTTTACTTTCTACTTTGGTCCCTTATACTTTTCACATCGATTTAAATTTTGCAAATTAACACGTGCGTGTGTGTTTTAATGTTTTGATGCTTATTTTGCCCCCGTTTAAGGGTCCCGTTACAATGCGCTAGTCCCAAATTGACCTACTTATTTTTTTATATGTTTTACATTCCGTCTGCGTGGTTTAAGGTTTTTACGTCTAATTCTCGTTAGGTTTTATTTTTCGTTTTGGGTTTCTTTAATAATACGAGCTTGTTTATTGTGTTGTCACTGCTGGTGGTGTGCCATTGGTGATACTTGACATGTTTTAACATCTCCTACAACAATATGGGGCGTAATTCTAGTGTATATTATAAATTCCTTTAGGTCCGTTTATGTCTGTTCTTACAATCTATTTAAACTTTTCATTTTTTATGAGCTATCATTTTCTTCATTTTTTTAATTGTCTTTACAACATTAATATTTGAAAAGGACCGACGTACTACTTACTCTTATATCTTGACTTCGATAAAAATCCAATGAAGACTTTGAAAAATTCCATCTCCCTTAAATAAAAACTAGTAATTGATGGCCACACCTTTTTCTTTGATGATATATTGATATGTCTATGGAAACGACATTTGAAAATTTTCGAAAACGACAACGGTAGTGGGGTCTTTTTATTTATAAATTCAATAATAGCACTTATAATAGAGTTTTTATCATCATATTTTTGAACTGTAATAATACGACACTGAATTAAAAAATAAATATTATTTAAATTGGGTAATCTATCCAGGTGCAGAGGAGTGTACGGGTTGGCCTCTAATTTGAAAAATAAATTTAAAGGTTAATCCAATAATGTAAATTTTTATATAAATCTTAAGTTCATCCCCGTAAAAAATATTAATTCCCTCCCCTCACCCCCACCCTCACGTGAGTGTTCAAGCTCCGTCACATCACTAATTTTTATATAAATCTCAAAGTGAAACTTGATCCCAAAAACTCAACATATTTATTAGTTTGACCTCAACATATTTACATGTGTTAGGGTACCTTAATTTATTAGTTTGACCTCAAGCTCATTGGTTTATCATCATGTATGTCTCTATTGTTTAAAATTTTATCGTAGTTTGTATTTTTATCAGGATGTTCATTTCTATCTTTTTAATTAAACTTTAGAGTTTTTTGAATAGTGATTTTTTAAAATTATTCATCAATCTTTGTATTTTTTATGAGTGTCTAAAAAATTAATAATAATAAAATAAGTTGTTGTGAGTAAGGTAAAGATAAAAAGTTGTTAAACAAAATTTAAAGATAAATATAAAAAATATAATATTCAGTTGAAATAATATTAAATACCATTTTTATTGAAATAAAAAATTGTTAAACTAAATTGTTTATAACTCATGGAATTAAATAAGTTAAAATAATATTAAATGTCATTTTTAATTGAAATAATACTAGACAATTATATTGTGTTTTAATGCCTGAACGACTATGAATTAAAAAGCTTCGGTTACACGAACGAATAGGCTTCGTAACCGGTTACACGAATTAATAGGCTTCGTAACCGGTGTTTAAACACAATTAGGGTAGTTAACCAGTGGCGGAGCTTGACCGTTCCCGAAAGGGGGGCGGGGGCGAAAATAATTTTTATTAGGGGGGGCAAACTCGAGTTTTATATGAAAATTTACACTACCGAGCCAAAAATTTACACTACCGACTAAAGTTTAACACTACCGACGAAAAAAAGAGGGGGGCGGCGGCCCCCCCCGGTCCTAACTATGCTCCGCCAATGTAGTTAACCTCGTTCGATTCGAGTCCAAGAGCAGTTGGAATGGTTTTGGGGTTACGATTCGAAGTGATTCGATGGTTTTGAGGTTCACCGGTGCCATGCCGGAGCTTCGCCGGCCGGCGACCGGGAAAACGGGGGTTGGTTTTTCTATAAATTTAGACAAATGGCCCCTGCGGTTTCACTCTTAACATTTTATGTATAAACTTTATATTTAAAGTTTCTAAAATGACAATTTGACCCCTTTGACTTAATTAAGTTTAAACTTTGTTAATTTTTACAACTTGTTATTATCTTATTATCATTATCATTATTATATTACCATTATTATCTTTATTATTATTATTCTTATTATTATTAGTATTAGTATTACTATCATAGTTATTATTTACAATTTATTATTATTATTATTGACATTATTATTAGTGTTATTATCATTATAATTATTACTTTTGTTATTATTATTACAATTACTATTATTATACAATAATTAGTTTATTAAAACACAAAGCCAAATTAAGAGATATGCACAAATAATCCATGATTTTCATATTTGACAATAATGGACCTTACAATAAATTAACGATGTTAACTTTTAATTAATAGAAAATTACAGGATGTTACAAGAACTACAACGAAAACGTTTTTTTTACAAATCTTAACTCGTCATGAACTGAACATGGACAATCAAAACTTCTTCACAAACTCATATATCATCAACACAATGACTAACAGGCTAAGAAACTTTTATAGATCAAAACTAAGCAAGAGTCATTACTAGTTTGACCAGAAGATAACAACTTGAAAGACCAGAAGATAACAACTTGAAAGAGTACAGAACTAGAGAACGAGCTTGTGGAAATTGAATGTTGAATCGTAATCAAATGAAAACTACAGCCCAACATCACCTTTCACCAATATCAAGAGCCTAGCAGCAATACTTGTCACCAGCCCACGAACCACAAGCCCAACAATATGCAACAACAAAAAAATACATCAAATACTATAAAACTAAAAAAAGAAGATGATTTTGTTGTAAAATAATCATTATTTTTAAGAGTACGGAGTGCACATTTGTGTTGAGTTTATTGTGATCTTTGATATAAAACCTCATATTCTTTAAGGGTTTTATCTTCATTTTAATGCAATTTCACATGTGATTCGGGGATAGAAGTGGTACATTTATGATATGCTAATTGCCTTTGACAATTTCACACTTACCCGCAAATATTGATTTCAAAACATTATGGTTATTCTGCTTCATCATCTGGTTCTCAAAACACACAAAAACACATGCTTCAATTCTTATTCAGAGTTGTATCTGATTGAGATATCCGGGTGAACCAACGAATAATTATGATCTGAAAGTGTTCTTCACAACTTTCAGATTATTGAGATTTTGATTTCAAATTCTCTACAAAGCTTACTTTGAATTACTAATCGTGTTAAACTCTCAAGTATTGATTGGAACAATTGGTGTGCTTATAATTTGGTATTGGAACTGTTTTCTAATCATATTAGTGTTAGGAGACTATACTTTGTCTATCTACTTCTAGACATAGGTGATAAATAAAATCGGTGTCGTATAAAAAAATAGAACTAGATGGAGTACGATTAGTGAAAGATTAATTAGACTTCTAAGTTACATGTAAATCACTATAATTTTAGCAAATAGTGGAACTCCTAGGTTCTGTGATTGCTAGGACTTTCTCCTCCTTTTCGATTGCATCACTCTCTTGCAAAGGTTAGGTCCACCATATCCACAGGATCTTATGGACCTGGTTGAGTCCTTCTAAGTGATATCTCAGCTAAATTTCCCTTGAAATCGGTGATCTCAAGTTGTTGATTATTGACTTTCCTTTGTAAGGTAGTCATCTGAGATTCTAGGTGACTAACCTAAGAGACTAAATATATGCAGGTTTGATTCAGTTGTTTCACCTTTAGTTTTAGACTCTCTTCATCTTCATCAGAAAAATTACAGGGGAATGAGAGAGTTAGAAGAAAGTCCTCTTCCTCATCACCAACACTTTGTTCTTGGCAGTTGGATTTCCTCTGTACCATGACAACTTCAATTGAAGTGTCAAGGGGTCCGGTTGCCATGGTTGAGGTCTTAATGATGTAGTCACTTGCTGAAGTGAGAGCCTCTTCCATATGGACCTCTTGAACTTGTTCAGGGAGATCCACCTCAGTATTGGGTGGATGGGGTGGGCTAGACATGGGTGATACAAGAGTACTTATCTCTCCTTGAGCATGGGTAGAGAAAAGAGACTTATGATACTCACTGAAGCACATGTCTTCATCATTATAGATTTCTAGGTTGGGTATGGGTTGATTGAGGTCTAGAGGTCTGGGGTGGTAGCTTTCCCTTATAGTCTGTTGACTACAGTTTGAGACTTTGAATGAAGGCTTAAGGCTGTTAGGGTTATGAGCTCATTAGGTTGAGTATGAGGAACCTCAGCACTGATCCTTGAAGAAATGGAACTAGTTTGCTCCTTAGGGGAAGTAGGAGCTCGAGTGTCCACTTCCTCCTACATGTGTGAGGATATGGGGGCCTGCATAACCTGAGTAGAGTGTGTAGGGGTTCGTTTGGATTTTCTTGTATAGGTGATGGTTATTTGAGACTGTTTGGGTGGTTAAGAAGTAAATGGTGTGGGTTCAACACTAGAGGGTGCTGCTATGTTATAACCTTGAGCAATGAGCTCTAATATTTTTTGGACTAGGGTTGTTTGTACCATTGAGAATCCTACAATTGGGTTTTTCATTGTTGTGAAGATGTCGGGATTCATATGTCCCTTTTTAAGAACATTACATGTACCCCTTAATTGTGAGCCCAGTTCATAATTAAGAATGTGCTGGACATATATAAAGAACATATAATATTCTAAGGAGTCCAAGTTAGCAGGTAAGTTGGTATATACAAACTGAGAATACTTGAACTTGACCTACTAAACCATGCTATAGACTATGAAGGAAAGCTCTTTAGGAATTTGATCCCATCCTTCATGTTTGTTTGATAAGGATTGAATGACCACATGGACGAGGTACTTCCACTAAGAGGAGACATTTCCTTTCTTGAAGGTTCTCATAGAGTAATCACCCTCATAGCCCATCTTCTAGAATGAATTATTCATAGTAGACTTGGGGAAGGGCAAGTCACCTTCTACGTCATCTATTAATGAAGGCTAGAGTGATGAAAATTGTTCTCCCCTGTACTATGGCAGACAGTGCCTTCTCCCCATCCATAGTAACCTCTTAGTAGGTCCTCCAAAACTCCAATAGTTGATCTTCATATAGTGGAGGATCTATGGTGAGTAAGGTAAAGTAGTTAGATAGAGTCAAGTAACAGCAAACCTCTAAGAAACCACGAACTTTCTCAGAGTTTAACTGAGCAACCTGATTGGGTTGTCTTTATAAATGCATAGAGAAATATGGTTGTTGACAAGGATCAGAGTTGGTCATTTTTTAGTAGATTAGTGATGAATAAATGCAAGAACAAAGGTGGTTTGTGGATGAATTTAGGTTCGAGATTTGCAAATTAAAAGGAAAGCGAAAGAGGGGGAACCGTTAAGGGTATATTTGTATAAAATGGATTTGAGACAAAGTTATTACAAAAGGATAAACTTTGAATTCGGATATCGATCCTACCTCTAAAAATACGCCCAAAAAGCTAGTTTTCTTGGAAGTTGAAAATCTCCCGAAGGTAATTTTGTCTTCGGAAGCTTTATAAAAGCGCTTCCAAAGCCAATTTGACTTCAAAAAATATTCCTGAACTTTATGGAAATTTTGCTTCGAAAGAAAAATAGTTAGAGTAGTTTTGCTTCAGAGGCATATTTAGTTTCAGGACTGATTAAGACCTGGAAGTTTTATTTACAAGTAAATAAATCTTTTGAGATTAAATTGCTTTTGGAAGAAAATTGTCTTTTAAAAACATATAATTACATAGAAGCATATTTAAGCTTTGGAATATATATCAGAATTTCTTATGAAGGTAAATGTCTTGGAAGCAGTTTTTAGTTTTGAATACATAATGTTCTTCCGAAGACAAGTTAATGTCTTCTGAGAGAAAATATGTCTAAAAATTTCTAGAACTGTAAAGAATATCATTTGAAAAGTTTTCTTCCAAAGTAAACTGGACTTATGTAGGTGATGATATAGACAACCTAGGACACACATTTTAGAAAAATAATCTTAAGTTTAGTTCAATAAAAATGTTCTCAAAGTTAATCATCCTAATAGCTAATACAAGATATTTAAATCTTTATTTATCAAATGCCTTTGTAAACTGATTAGCATACTGTTCATTTGTGTTAACTTTGACCAGTTCTATTAATCCTTTTTTCAAAACTATCTCTAATCAAATGATACCAGATATTAGCAGCAATGTATTAGCCTCAGTAGTTGATGCAGATACACAAGATTGTTTCTTATATTTCCAATAAACTATTCTTGCACCAAGAAATTCACATCCCCCAAATGTAGACTCTGCAATCATATTACAACCACCATAGTCACTATATGTATAAGAATATAGATTGAAGTAAGAATTCTTTGTATACTAAAGGCCTAATTTTAGAGCACTTTTGAGATATCTAAGAATCCTCTTAACAGCAACTAGGTGTGACATCTTAGAGTTGGCTTGATACAATGCATAAATGCATGTGGCAAACATGATATCAAGCATGATGGCTGCAAGGTACATAAGAAACCAAATCATAGCCCTATAGAGATGTTAATCTACACACTCTCCCTCAAGATCAGGTCCAAAGGAGTGGTTTCTGGCGATGGGTGTCTTTGCAACCTTGCATTCAGTCATGTTGAATCTTGTAAGTGTATCTTGTACATACTTCGACTGACTTATGAAGATGCCATTTTCAAATTGCTTCACTTAAATTCCTCGAAAGAAATTGAGTTTATCCATGGCACTTACTTCAAATATATTCTTCATCATCTTCTTAAAGTCTTTGCAAAGCTGTGTATTATTTGAACCAAATATAATATCATCAACATAAAATTAAACCAGCATCAAGTAATTTCTTGTTCCTTTGATGAAGAGTGTTCCATCTATAGTACCCTTCTTATAGCCATGTTGATAGATATACTAAGATACGGTCTCATACCACTTCCTTGAAGCTTGGTGCAGCCTATAAAAAGCTTTATCAAGCTTGCAGTCAAAATAAGGATGAGTTGCGTTTGCAAAGCCAAGTGGTTGTTTGACATACACCTGCTTATCAATCACCCTATATAAAAATGCACACTTGACATCAAGTTGGTAAACCATGAAATTCTTGGATGTAGCAAAAGCAAGGAATTTTCAAAGTCTATCTCTTCTTCTTATGTGTATCTTTAAAAAACTAGTATGGCCTTATTTTTTATGACAAGTCTGCAATCTTCCTTCTTGTTTCTAAACACCTACTTGGTTCCTGTAGTAGTCTTCCCTTGAGGAAGCGAACATAGTCTTCCCTTGAGGAAGTGAACATAGGTTCTAAACCTTTTGCCTTTTGAATTGAAGCAGCTCCTCTTGCATTGCTTCAATCTAAATTATATTCATCAAAGCCTCATCAACTTTCTTAGGCTCTATCTGGGACAAGAAGCAAGAGTATAGACCAATATTTTTGTCATGAGATTTTTCTCTTGTTCTCACCCCTGAGTCAACATCTCTAATGATGTTTGTCGTAGGGTGTGATTTGTGGATTCTAAGTTGAGGAATCATAGCAAGTTGATTTGAAAAATTTGTAAAATTTAGATCTGGTAATGGAGTGTCACCCATCATATCAGCACACTTATCAAGAGAAACTTTATCTAATGAATATGTGCCATCATTGATGTTATCTTCCATGTAGTGGTTGTCAGCGTCAAGAAATTCTTGATCACTATCACCACCACCATTCACTCCTACATTGGAAGCTCCTTTATTTGAGTTCTATGCCTTTGTGCTAGAATTTTAGGAACCTTAAATTTATCAGCTGAATTTGTTAATGTTGTGCTGATAGGATTTCTACTTGCAGGATTAGTTACCATTGGAGCTAAAGTAGTTGTCTTGCTTAGTCTTCTTATCTCAAATCTTGGGTCAGGATCTTCTGTTGATAGGTTATCTGTAGATCCTGGAACATATTCACAAGATTTATCAAAATAGTTGGTAACTAAATCAAGATCAAACATCCAATCAGAACTAGAACCTTTCACACTAGAAGTGTGCTCATTGAAAGTCATATTGACTGACTCCTTAACTACTCTAGTTCTAAGATTGTATACTCTGAAAGCCTTAGCTTGGGAAGAGTATTCAATGAAGTGTCCATTATCTGATTTCTCATCAAATTTGGCTATTTGTTCTTTTTGGTATTCAAGATGGTGCAAGGACATCCAAATGATCTAAGAAAAGCAATGAAAGGTCTCCTTTTGTACCATAGTTCATAAGGAGTCTTAGCATGTTACTAGTAAAACTTTGTTCTACACATAGTAAGCAGTGTTATCTGCCTCTGTCCAGAAGGTGATGGACAGTTTAGAGTCAGATAACATGGTTCTTATAGCTTCAATAAGCAACCTGTTTCTTCTCTCAACAACACCATTTTGCTGAGGAGTCCTGGGAACACTATATTGTCTTGTAATACCTTTTTTATCATAAAATACATCAAGGATATGATTCTTGAATTTAGTTCCTTGATCACATCTTATGGTCTTTACCTTGTGATTACATTGATTCTTAATTTTCAGAATGAAATTCCTCAAGATCTCAGGAGTCTCATGATCTGGTTGTCGAGAATCGATAAAAAACAAGTTAATTTATCGGTCTTAGCTACCTTTATTGTGTAAGGGTAAGTAAGGTCGTCTCCTCAGGGAATATGTGAAAAGTGTTTAATTAACATGACTCGATTGACTAAAGACTCAAACTTTAAAATTAAAAATTGAAACTTTGAATGGATTACTAAGCAAAAGTGCATAAAGTAAGTAACTTTAAAACAAATTTTATTAAATACAAAAGAACAATCACTTCCGGGTTTCCAATTCTTCAAGATCAACAATTGGTAATTCTAAATTAGGTTTGTAAGAAACAAAACTTATAGATCTCAACTTTTGATTAAAATGATAACAAACGAATAATCTTTTAAGACTTGTTCATTCACAATGTTACCAATTCACTTATATCATGTTGCCTACTTTTCTTAATGAGTTCACGATGTAAGGAAACCGAAAAACTGATAATCAAGCAAACAACTTTATTTATAAGCAAATCGTTTAAATCAATCAAAACATAATGTTGCATTTAATAGATCAATGTTTAATACAAAAGCTTAATCAATTGTACCAATCATCTCATTTTACAAGAATCGTACTCCCAAAAGCAATTAATGAAACCTAGCCACGCATCATCTTCGATCAATCTTCAATCTTGACTTGGAGAATGCTTGTGGATTATTTGGGAAGCCTTAGAACACCAAAAATCACCTAAAATTTGTAACTTTTTGTCTCCCAGAAGTTCTAGATCGAATTAGGGTTGTTCTGGCTTAAATAAACTTGAAATTCCACAAAATCCGAGTGTTAGTTCAGCCACCGGCGTATGATATGCCCATGGCGGCGTATCATACACCAGTCCTCTGTGAAATTTTGATTTTCATATGTAACTTTTCACGAGCTTTCCGTTGATAGGTGGTGGGCCCCGTAACTCTTTTTCTAGCCCAAGTTATGCCCATTTTAAGTTACCATGGTCTTGAACCTTCGGTTTTTGCATTTCTTCACTTCTCGAGCTCTGATTTCCATCTCTCTTCTTCCATACTCTTCATGACCAACTTAGTTCCGGTTTCCCATTTTGCATCTTTTCATCCAAAATAAGTTTTCTTTAGCTCCAATAACCTATAATACAAAACACAAACAACTTGAACTTGTTCCACCATATTCATGATGTAAAATCAAACATTTAGATCAATTAAACACCAAATTATTAACACGTGATCATCTCATCCTTAATTTTAAGGAAGAAGACCCAACTGAATCTTGTAAAATCATCTGTGATCACCAAACAATAAGAGGTCCTTCCTAAACTCATTACACTTGTGAGTCCAAAGAGATTCATATGTAATAAGTGTAGGGGAGTAGTGATAGAGTTTTTTTCTGTTGGCTTGTGAGACAATTTGTATTTCTTCCCGTTCAAGTAGACAACATAATGGCCATCACTAGTAAACTCTTTCTTTGGCATTCTAGTTACCAAATCATTCTTAATTACAATATTCAAATTTATAAGGTTTACATGGCATATTCTTTTATGCCAGAGGAAAGACTCATCATTATTTGCTTTAGATAGAAAGCAAGAGACTTCTTTTGAAGATGAAGTTTTTTGCAAATCCATCTTATACATGTTCCCTTTCCTGGGGGCTCTGAGCAGGATATGCTCTTGAGGAATGACCACCTTGGGTTTGAAAACAATGCACTCATGCTTAGTGAAGAGCATTTTGTGTCTCTAATCACAAAATTGGGATACATTTAGTAGATTGTACCCAAGATCCTTAACAAAGTTTACCTTCTCAATGCTGAGCTTACCATTTATGACACCCCCTTCCTGTAATGTAACCACCTGAATTTCCTCCAAAAGCAACTGGCCCTCCATCAACTTTCTTAAAGTTTTGAAGCAAAGAGCCATTCCTTATCACGTACCTGGAATAACCACTATCAATGATCCATACATTCTCTTTGGTCTTTAGTTGTTCCTGCACACAAGAAAATGGTTAGTTACATTCGGTAACACAAGCATCATTGGTATTGGGTTTATCAAAGTGAGCTGAAGACAATGCAAAAGTGATTGATCCTTTATTCAAGATTTGAGGATCATTATCTGTTGATTATAAAGAACTTTCAGCCACATGGTCTTCCTTTATTTTCCATACCATCTTTGGAAGATTAGACTTAATCTTCAACACTTCGAAAGTTTTGGAGACTGAACCTTTGGAAGATCTTGCTTTCATTGTAGCAGGTTTTAGTGCTTCAAAATCATTCATTTCTTCCGAGACCAAATTTTCTTCCGAAGGCAAGTTTTCACTTGTCTTCTTCTTCACTGTTAGGACCGTGTACATACGGAGTACTAACTGATTCTTCGTTATATCGGATCAAATAGTGCGGAATCCTATTTGATTGGTGATCCAATCAGGGGGAACGTAATCAAGATCAATCCTAACGATTAGAAAACGTTCTTGTTAGGACCGTGTACGTACGGAGTACTAACGGATTCTTCATTATACCGGATCAAATAGTGCGGAATCCTATTTGATTGGTGATCTAATCAGGGAGAACGTAATCAAGATCAATCCTAACGATTAGAAAAC
>BJCO01704969.1:0-10358 GCA_018326465.1 Flaveria floridana | reverse complement strand
TTTTACCGTAACCGGTAAAGTTAAACGCGTAATTTATAAACCGAGTCCATAAACTGAAAATTTGGGAATATATTCTTAAAATTAAGTTATATTAAGGTCATGAACCTTATTTTTGGTTATAAAGGTCATCTAATACAAGAAACCAAACTTAAGGGTAGAAACTGTCAATTTTAAAACTTTAGGGGCTAAACTGTAAAATTTTGATAAATTTCATAATCGACTCAAATGACCCCTTTAGCCACTTGAATAGCAAAATTACCTTATATTCTTGACTTAATAATGTAAAAACCCTTAATTGTATGAGAAACCTTAACTTTCCATAAAAGGAAACTTTTTATGCAAACCCTAATCGAATCAAAGCCGAACCCGACAAACTAAGACATAGGCACTCTTGTTGCACCTTAATTAGGGTTAGAGTAGTGGCTAATCACTTAATATATTCATGTTAGGGTGCTAGACTTGAGATATTCCCGACACACGAGGAGATTCTTTTCCTAATATCTAAGGTGAGTTCTAGTGATCCCCTTTTTACTTAATGTTTTTGAGATGAAGCATGCTCTTTCAAACTGAAACTTTTATTTGTGACACTACTTATTGTTTTTGGGATGAAACATGCCGTGTTGTTTTATGAACTATGATTGTGCTTTACTTGATGCTTGTATGTGGGACTTATGGATACCTGCTGATACTTATATCATGATCATTAATTATTTTGTGAAATACTTGTTTTATATGGATAGATCTATTTGGGGAATCCCCCACACACAGTGGCTCCCGCTATAGGTAGGTACCCCACTGAGATCCTGAGAGATCGTATGTGGCATGTAGCATGTTTTGATTAAGAAACTATGGTGAACCATCCTGGCAGGGATGGTTCACTGATCTGAGGCTTGGTTCCTTCCTTCGGGAATATCCGGTAAAACACAAGTTTAGAAGAGGCCAACCGGGGACCAAGTGCAGGGTTGATCGTGATACCCCACGATGATTGATACTAAAAATGATGCTTTTAAAATCAAATGAGATTTTTCATAAGCTTTTACACTTGATTCTAAAACCTTCGCTACTATTTGGATGCACAAATCTGTACTGGCACTATTTCAAGTGAAATATATATAGATCTAAGTTAGTTGGTCATGTGAGGTTGATTTAACTTCTTATTCATTTATCACACATTGAGTTACATCTTTAAAATCTCATTGCTTTCATTTGGAAATAATTTGGTTCTCGATTCCTGTTGAGTTAATATGAGAAGTCTCTTGGTCTCTTGAAACTTCTACAGTTGTCTTGATGCTCAAAATAGGATTCTATGGATAGAGAGTTGTCGTTATGATATATTGTAGTGGCTTTTCTAGGCAAGAGGGTTTAAAGATGATCGTCGAGTGTTTTGGTTGAGTTTGGGATGAGTGAGTCGAATTCAAGGGTGGATTTAGTGGTCTCATGTTTGATTTGGTTTCGGTTTAAACAATAGATATAAATATTTCAATTGTTATTTTTTAGTGTGATTTTAGTGATCGTTATGCTTATATTTGATTAAATTAGTTCAGGATTGTGTTTAGAAGGTTCTAGAATCAAAACTTCATAGGATTGAAGGTTGTACATGAATTTAAACTTTTTATTCGAGATCTATTTATATAACATTTTAGTATATGTAGTTCATTTAACATATATTATTTTAAGCCTTCGCGACTATTTGGATTCACAAATCAATACTTAAAGTATTTCAAGTTAAATATAAGTAGATCTAACTTAGTTTGTCGTGTGAGATTGATTTAACTTCTTATTCATTGATCACACATTGAGTCACATCTTTAACATCTTATTGCTTTCATTCCGCCATTGTAATTTGGTTCTCGATTCCTGTTGAGTTAATGCGAGTAGTCTTTTGATGCCTTGCAACTTCTAGAGTTGCATTGACGCTCACTAAAGTATTCTATGTGCAGAGAGTTATCGTTTTGATTCGTTTTATTGGCTTTTCTAGGTAAGAGGGTTTAAAGATGGTGGTCGAGTGTTTTACATGAGTTTGATAGGAGTGAATTGAATTCAAGGTGGGGTTGAGTGATCTCATGTTCGGTTTTGGTTTATACAAATAATTTAGTTGTGATTTTTTAGTGTGATTTTAGTGATCATTATGCTTATATTTGATTAAATTATTTCCTAAGTGTGTTTAGAAGGTTCTAGGATCAAAACTTCAAAAGGATGGAAGGGTTTTACAAGAATTTAAACCTTTCCATTCAAGATCTATTTCTATTTAATGTTTTAGTATACTTAGTTCATTTAACATGTATTATGTTAAGCTTTCGCGACTATTTGGATGCACAAATCCATACTAGCAGTATTTCAAGTGAAATATAAGTAGATCTAAGTTAGGTGCTCGTGTCAGCTTGATTTAACTTCTTATTCGTTTATCACACATTGATTTACATCTTTGAAATCACATCACTTTTATTTCGCAATGGTAATTTCGTTCTCAATTCCTGTTCAGCTAATACGAGTAGTTTCTTGGTCCCTTGCAACTTCTATGGTGCCTTGACGCTCAATACCGGATTCTACGGATAGAGAGTTGTCGTTTTGATACAGTTTAGTGGCTTTTCTCGGCAAGAGGGTTTAAAGATGGTAGTCGAGTGTTTTGCTTGAGTTTGGGATTAATGAATCGAATTCAAGGGTGGGTCGAGTGGTCTCATGTTTGGTTTGGTTTCGGTTTAAACAATAGATACAGATATTTCAATTGTGATTTTTAGTGTGATTTTAGTGATCATTTGTAAGGCTCCGTTCCCGGAGACCTCATAGTTGGACAATTTGGTCAAAGGAGAAGTTATCTTGGAGAAGTCCTGGATGAACCTCTGTAATAACCCGCCAAACCCAAGAAACTACGGATCTCGGGTGGCGTCTTTAGAGATTTCCATTGCATCACTCCTTCCACCTTTGCTGGGTCCACCATGATCCCTTCAAGATTAACAACATGACCCAAAAACTGAACCTCGCGCAACCAGAACACGTATTTAGAGAACTTGGCATACAACTTCTCCCTTCTAAGCATCTCCAGTACTTCCAGAATATGACCGGCATGCTCCTCTTCACTCTTCGAATAAATCAGGACATCATCAATAAACACGATCACTGACTTATCCAACATCAGCCGACACAGCTGATTCATCAAGTCCGTAAAGGCAGCTGGCGCGTTGGTTAAACCGAAGGATATCACGAGAGATTCGTAGTGTCCATACCGCATGTGAAAATCTGTCTGAGCTCCTGCTCCTTCACCTTCAACTGATGATAACAAGATTGAAGATCTATCCTTGAGAACCAATTGGCACCTTGAAGCTGATCAAACAAGTCATCAATCCTTGGTAAAGGATACGGGTTCTTCACCATCAACTTGTTAAACTCACAGTAGTCGATGTACATCCTCATCCTACCGTCCTTCTTCTTGACGAACAAGACCATAGCACCCCATAGAGAGATACTCAGTCAAATGAATCCCTTATCTAATTGCTCTTGCAAATGAGCCATCAGTTCCTTCATTTCAGACGGACCTAGATACGGTGCCTTGGCAACGGGTTGAGCACCGGGTATCAGATCAATCTGAAACTCAATCTTGCGATCCGGTGGCACACCTGGTAAATCTTCTGGGAACACGTCCGGAAAGTCACACACAACTTGTACATCAGACAATGGTGGTACTAATGCGTACACATCCTTTACGTATGCTATGTAGGTATTACATCCACGATTCATGCATTTTTCTGCCACGGGCATTCAAATCACCTTCGGAACCTTAGTGACGCGATCGTCATAGACAGTCACCGAACTTCCATCGAGCGCAGTTAATCGAATCATCTTCTTGCGACACATAATGTTTGCCTCATAGGCTGCTAACCAATCCATACCTAGTACTATATCAAATCCACCTAGGGGCATCACAAATAGTTTAGCAAAAAAACTATGGCCTTCTAGTTCTATGTCGCAGTCTTCTATCATATCAGAAATTCTAGTAGACTTACCAATAGCAGTTTCTACATCAAATGGCTCATCAATACTTCTACTACTAACAGACAATTTAGCACAGAAAACAGTAGAAATAAAACTCCTACTAGCACTAGAAACATTCCTGACACAACATCAGGGTCCACCCTAGCCTCCTCCGTGACCATAGTGAAGCCTCTAGCACTTGCCTTCTGCTCTCCTTCTTCCATCCTCTTCTTGATCCCAAAACTTTAGGCCCTTGGCTTCTTGCAATCCCTGCTCAAATGGCCTTCCTCGCCACAGTTATAGCACTGCATAACCCCACACATCTTCACCACATGACTGGGCTTTCCACACTTGAAGCACACATTCATTCCCCACTTACATTCACCCCGGTGCTCCTTTACACATCTACCGCACTTCTTTATCCCCGAGCTTGATGACACCACCCTACGGTCATCCACCCTCATCCTCTTCTTGTTTGGGGTGAAACCGCCAAGCCCAAACCGTTTCCTGCTCCAGTTCTTGTCACCACCACCTGTCTTCCTCACCTCAACCACCGTCACCTCTCTCTCATCATTTAGCCTCCCAACCAGATCCACTGCCAACCTAAAATTGCTTGGTCGGGCAGCAATCAAATGCCTACGGATATCAGCCGGCAATCCCTGCACATACCTCTTAATCTTCCTCGACACCGGCTTAGACAATATTGTCCCACCAACACAAAGTCGTGTCAACGAACGAGTGAGTGGCAAACTTCACCTTCTGGTCCTCCCTGCACTCACTAATCCCTAACACCGCATCCATCTCTCTTATCCAGCGGTGAGCAATGGCAGCATTCTGTTGCCATCGAAAGTCGGGGGTTTAGACCGTTAGAATGCCCCGTCACTGCACCCCTTCACGGTTTCCAGCACTACTACCTCCTCCTCATTGCTGGAGGCTGACTTCTTCGCATTTAATTCCTCCTCTTCATCATGACCCCTCTCATTCCCCCTTCTTCCAGCTATAGTCCTTCCCTTTTCCTCCTTCTCCTTTCTCTCATCATCCTTTACAGCCTAGATGACTTCAGTCACTACAGACGGTAGGATCGTTTGCATGACTTGGTGAACCTCCTCAACTAGTGCCTCTTTCACCGAGGCCCTCAAGTTCGCACTCTCATCACCATCTTCCTGGTGATGGATCTCGGGCTCTTCATGTGCCGTTTCAGTAGCTCTTACCTTGTTCTTTGTGACACGCAGTCCAGGACCGAGTCCGCCACATACTCCACCTCATGAGGCCTTTGATGATCTACCACCGGCCATCTTTAAACACTATAAGATTCAAACAATAACATGGTCATTCGAGGTAATCGCTCAGTTTATGTTAAGTACAGTAAGTCCCTAATTACAGTGGCCAGTTGTGATTAGCCATTTACTTTACTCTTTTTCCCCCAAGCATTTCCTATCCTGACTACATTAGTATTCAAATCTACTAACGCACATAAATCAGATAGCACATGCATATAATACTGGTTAACATTAAGAAAAGAAATACTTCATGGCACGTAGCTACTCGGGCTGGCATCCCTCCCTCCATCCTATTTTAAGTTATATTTAGGTTCTTGAAAATATTTACCCATTTCTCTTAAACTTTGGCTCTGATACCAACTTGTAAGGCCCCGTTCCCGGAGACGTCACAGTTGGACAATCACAACGTTATTACATAAAACAATACATATTTCATAAAACGTTGCAGTGGAATTAAGTTAACAAAAAACATTCATGCATATAATTAATGTTGCAAAATAATACATCGTTGTAAGTTAGTGTTACAAAAATATCAATTAGTTGCATTACAATACAACAAAATCATTAAGCATGAACGAATTGCCAGCCTTGTCCGGCCGAGTAGCTTCACCCGCGTGCCACTCTCAGCATCAATTACCTGCCAACTGAAAATGCATAAAAGTCAGTGTTGCTGAGTGAGTTCTAGTTTTAAAGCGTTTAAAATACCTAGTAAACTTTATATATGAAAATACCCTTTTCGACAAAATACTTCCTTTACTTTCGTACATGAGCATTCATCGTACAACATCAAAGTATAAACTTATTATCTTTCGTACGCATTCGTTCGCTTCATACTTTTTCATTATCTTTCACTATTTCTTGATTCTGTCATAGCTATACCCCATCATTGGGCACAAAGCCACCTCAGCCTCGGGGTTAAGGGACAAAGATTTCGTTTCATACTATGGATCAATCACCAAGACTGATCCCCATGTGTGTGAACCCTCATAAGTTAGCCAAGATCGAAGCTATATGACACATAGTTGAGCTGACAACCCTCAATAGGTTGTGATCATGCTTAAATTTTGCTTGCCAGACTTTTCATTCATTTATTATGTTCCACTTTGCATTAATCATTAATCTTTCACTTTCTTTAATGATAATACTTTACGTATAAGAATATAATCACACCACGTGACCTCACATAATTGATACCTAATAGGGAACATAAAACAGGCCATGAACATGCATGAAATCAACAAATATAACTTAAAACAATCCAGGGTCAAATCCTAAGATTTTTGGTTTTCCCAAAATTTCAAAAAAAATTCTAAGTGTACTAGGCGCATGAGCACTATGTAGGCGCATGAGAACTGGTTGGGCGCATGAACACTATGCGGGCACATGAGCCTGCACTTAGGCGCCTAGGAACCAGTACCGGGCACATGGGGTACTGTTCAGGCGCATGACTAACACTTTGGCGCTTGAGCAAAATGATTGGGCGTATGGGGTACTGTTTGGGCGCATGGGCTAACACTTAATATTTTTCAGACAATTTCCTTGGCGCATGAGGACTATTGAGGCGTATGACTACACTTATATTTTTCTAAGGCAAATTTCAGGCACATGGGCCTTGTTTGGGCGCATGACCAACTGATATTCATATTTCAAAATTGTATTCAGTCCCAATCTACTTTCTAACATACTTACAATATGAATCTTATCATTTTAAGTATCAAGACAAACTTACATTCATAAAACCCAAGAGTTTATGCACATATACATACGGGTACATATATAACAGTTTTAAAATATTTTTACATGCATTTTCAGCCCCAAAAGTTTAAAACACAAGAAAACCGGGGTCTAGAACTCACCTACAACAGTCTTCAAGTAATACTCCACCGAACTTGAAGGTACCAAGAGTTCAAACACCTAAACCACAACCAAACAAATACCCAAGCATATTGAACAAATGAAAATCGGTTTTATGGTTGAAAGCTCAAATAAACCGAGTCAATTATGCAAAGAAACACATACCACAACTGAAATCTACTTCTTCTTCTTAAAATCGATAAAAGATTTCTGCTTCTTCTATTTTCTTCTTTCAATCGAAAAGCAGGTTATGGAAGCATATATGGGCGGCCATACTCTAAAATATATTAAAATATTTGGGTTTTGTACTCTTTACACTTTGGCCCCCTCCACATTTGTTCCTTTTCCCTTCTTGTAAAATACTTTTATTTCTCCTCTTATTATTTTTTTTCTTTAACTTGACAAAATTTTGGGTGTTACACCATTATTCTTATATTCGATTAAATTAGTTCTGGATTGTGTTTAGAAGGTTCTAGAATCAAAACATCATAGGATAGAAGGTGTTTACAGGAATTTAAAACTTTCCATTAGCTATCTATTTATATAACACTTTACTATACATAGTTCATTTAACATATATTATTTTAAGCTTTCCTAACTATTTGGATGCACAAATCAGTGCTCGCAGTATTTCAAGTGAAATATAAGTAGTTCTAAGGCAATTAGGCATGTAATCATTAACATGGGAGAAAGGAATAATCATAATATCAATAATGATAATACTAGTGATAATCAAACTCAAGGTCATTATTCTAACCCTAATTTACTTGCATCATTACCCATCCTATGAGTACTAATAATAGAAACAATCTAAATCTATTAGTGATATTAGAATCATCAATTGCTATTTGTCCCATTTTTATAATTTTATGTTTTAGTGACTTTTAGCTAGTTCAAGTTGTACCTTTAAGAACTTAGTGTCCCGGGGAACATTTAATTAGCCAGCCTTGCCATAAATTAAATCTTAATTGGAACAATTAAAATGTGTGCATACACACACTTATAATCCACAGCTACAAGCATGCTTGTGCATGTACAACATTTACAAACTAACCAAATTTTACCATCTTACATTCTACACAACACTACAAAACAAATACCACCTAATACTATTTTAATTAAAAATTTAAAAGAAATTGCCCCACTAGAGGCCAAAATCGTCCGCCCCCCCTCCTCCACTCACCACCCTTCTACACCACCTAAATACCCACCACCCTCCTCTCATGCAAAGCTTTTCAAAACTCACACCCCTCTTCTTTTTCTCTTGGTTCCCTACAGCAGAAAACACACTTCCATGCACACACACAAGCCAATTCTCTCAAGGTTCCAGCATTGTCCATCGAACAACAAGGCATAAACATCATCAGCCAACATCAAACCACAAGGAGGTGTCAATTTTCATGAGCTTTGGAGGCTAAACCCTTGTGGATTTGACTCCTCCAACAATGTCTAAGAGTTCCCAGATCGTTGAGTCCTTCAAACAATCCCAAATCGTGAGCTACAATAAGAGTAAACCACCTCACAACCGAAACTAGTCACAACTTGTGTTTTCTTCACTTTTCTCTTAAAACCTCTCCTTTCCTTGTTGTAGCAGAAACCCGATACCATAACCTTGTTCTTGAGGAGTTTTTAATGTTCTTGAAGGTATATCACTTGATATGATAACTATTCTAACGGGTAGAACCCGATTTACATCTTGAAAACCCTCTTTTGGGTGATTTCGACATTTTGAATCTCATGACTTGTTAACCACCGAAAGTTACGTGTGTATCATGCTTGTTAATGACTCATTAGACCTATAATAATCTGTTTTGAAAGTTATATAAGGGATTGGGAGTGTATGAACACTAATAATGATGGTTTACACATGTGTAATGGTCGGTTATGACATAATCACTATGTTGATAATTTATTGTTGTGTTGAATGACTAGGCCGTGAGTTTGGGACATGATTTCAGAAAGTTTTAATGAGTATTAAGTGGGTGATAAATGGTTAATCTCTGGAAATTAAAGACATGTTAAGATTAGACCCTTTTTAGCACTTTCGGGACCCAAAATCGTGGAAAACCCACTTAAAAATAAGAAAACAAGAACATTGAGCTTTTAAACAGAATTCCAGGCTTAATAATGGATAATAACATGTTCTGGAGTAAATGGGTTGATCAAATAGTCAAAAAGGTATGTTAAATGGAGTTTTAACTAAAAACGGGTATTAACCGGGTGATATTTTTGAGAAAAATCCAAGAAATATGGGTGTAGAGATAAAATTTATAAAAACCATGTTATTTCATTAAGTCAAGTGTGAAAAGAACTTATAGAGTAAAAAAATTGGTCAAACGAGCTTTTAAACGGTCAAATTCGGTTAAAAACGCGTTTTAACGGGTTAAACGTAAAAAACGAGGCTTTCAACTATTAGAGGCAAAAATTTTACAATCAAAGGACTTAAAACTTATAAAAATGTTTTTAAAATATTATCTACTGGTCTAAGACTCAAAAACATGAAACTTCATACTTAACCGTTAAAACCCTTTGATTTTACCGTAACCGGGAACATTAAACACATAGGTATTAAACTGGACCTATATTGTGAAAACTTGTGTACACTTACTTAATAATAAGTTAATTTAACTTCAAGGACCTGATTTTTGGTTATAAAAGTCATATAGTACAAGAAATCAAACTTGAGGATAGAAACTGACAATTTTGAAACTTAAGGGACTGAACTGTAAAATTTTACCAAACTTCATAACCGACTCATATGAGGCTAATAATCACTTGAACGACATTATTTAACTTATATCATTAACTTAATGGTGTAAAATCGTAAATTACATAAGAAACCATGACTTTCCATAAAAGGAAACTTTTTATACAAACCCTAATCGAATCAAAGCCAAATCCGACAACTAACTCTTTGGCACACTTTATACACCTTAATTGAGTTTAGAGTAGTAGCTTACCACTTAATATTGATTTTAGGGTGCTAGGCTTGAGACATTCCCGACACACGAAGAGTTATTTTTGCTTAACACCTAAGGTGAGTTCTAGTGATCCCTCTTTTTACTACTGCTTTGGGATGAAACATGCTCTGTTATTTATGAACTATATTTGTGCTTTACTTGGTGATTGTATGTGGATTTATGGTTACCTGCTGATACTTATATCATGATCATTAATTCTTTCGTGAACCGCTTGTTTTATATGGATAGATCTATTTGGGGAATCCCCCACACACAGTGGCTTCCGGTTAGGAAG
>BJCO01704436.1:0-24647 GCA_018326465.1 Flaveria floridana | reverse complement strand
TCCCGACTGAAATTTCTAAGTGTTGGGAGGAGAATGAGGGCTGCTCCCCTTTTATAGGCTTTGCTCAGTCGCATCTGGTCCAGGGGCGACTGGACCTTCAGTCGCATCAACACTATGCGATTGGACCCCAATCGCACGTGTTCCATGCGGCTCATACTTCATTCGGGCGGTTGAACTTCAATCGTGCGGTTGAGCTTCAATCGGCCGAATAGCCATGCGGTTGAACCTCCAGTCGCATAAATCACAGGCGACTGAAGCTCAGTCGCATAGCCTATCTAAAGTCAAACTTTCGGGTGTTACAATACAACAAATCAGCTTGATGATTTATTCACTAAAGCCTTTGATTCCATTAGATTTAATTTTGTAATTGAGTCTTTGGGTATGATCAACTTAGATTAAATTATCATCTACAAAGAAAAGCATGTGACTATCCTTGTGCATAGTAATCAATAAAATCCAAAAACATTAAAAAATAAAAACCATAGAAAATTACAAAAATATAGTCTTTCTTTATTATGTGTTTTGTTTCTGCATAACATGTGTATGGGAAATGATAGTACACTATGCCTTGGCTTACTTCATCAACATCAACTAATTTTAACACTGATTTAAAACATTTTGGTATGTGATTAGGTTCATCTTGAGTGGAAACTACACTAAGAGCGTGCCAAACGTAATGAAAAGGTGACTGTTTGTGGGAACTCCATTTTGAGGATCAAGCAAGTGAGTCTTATCCTGATGTGATCAAATCACTCACCCAAGCACGCTATGTAAAACACTTTATAATCTTCTATATTTGCAAAATCATATTCCCTCTGTTTTGTGTGAACAAAGACCTGGGTCTATGATTTAGAGTATGATCTTCACCCTCTCTCATTTTTGTATAAACAAAGACCTGGGTTGAAAGCACCTTTGTTTTACGAAAGTAAAGACCTGGTAACCTTATGAGGATCATATCTCAACTCTCAAAAGAATCCATTATGATCAACTGTATATTATCCAAAAAGATCTTTAACAACAAAGCATTTATGAGACTGCAAAACTGTCTCAAGATAGAACTTATAACTTAATATACATAGTTTCTAAGTGCGAAAAAGTGATGCTTTGACTCACTAAAGGAGGACAAACTGTAATGAGAATTGAATGTGGTGCACATGACAGTTACTCATTAACAAATCTCAAAACAAGATAAATAGCATGCCTAGTTAATACATTGCTCTTGTATGAATTTAAGTGAATCCATATACTTGCAATCAGATGTTGCATCAGATCATGTCTCTTCCAAATAATCAAAAGGAAAAGGAGCTTAGTGTGATAGTACGATCCCTTTATATATATGCATGATTGTATCGTTTAACCCTATTTCTTTGATTTTTATTCTTAACTAATTACATCACTTTTGGACTGTCATATGTCTTTCATGCTAATTTCCAACATAAATTTATGATGAACGAAACAACTTATCATTAATCACAAATTTAGGGGGAGTAAGTAATGCATGAAAAACACTAAAATCTGAATTCAAAAGATCTTTGAATGAATTGGAACTCGAGCACTAACTTGGATACAGGATATAGAAAGGTTATAGGAAGGTTATCTTGTACTCAATTACCATGCAAACAAAGTCAACAAGGTCCAACAACAATAAATGGTTCTATCACTTGATTGGAATCATACATTTTAGGTCTCAATAAAACTTCAGCATCCGCAAAAGTAACAGTGAAATTTCAGCATCAGCAGAAGCAATAGTAAAAATGTGACATTGTGCACAACCGTAGAATTGGTAAACTACGGATGTGCTAATAACTTTGAAACTATATGTCATGTCCATAGAATGGTAATCTATGGATAAATAAGATATACTTAATCTATGGTAATCATGTTGCAATAATTCAAAGGTTAAGACGTCCGCGGGTGTTCTGCGGAAGTTGTAAAACCTACGGAATAACTGAAGGCTAAGGAAAGGGGTAAAAATAAAGTGGGACCAACATAATTAATAAATTAAATTAATGTGTCCGCTTATAAATGAGGTTTTTAAATTTAAGAATTCATTAATCACTTTTCAGAGCACTTTTCACTTTTCTGACCTAGAAAAGCACACACTTTCCCCCTTTCTCAAAACGTTTAAAAAAACATAAAGGATCACAAAATCGTGATCGCAAATCATTGTTTCGAAGGTAAATCATGTCCTAATCATCAATAATGAACTGTTTAATTCCTGATTGATCACCTCATAACTCCCAGTTCTGTGGAAGAAAACAAGATTATGGCCTGGAAATATGATCCAGACTAGGATTGTGCAGTAATTAAGAGAACATCTGGAAGAGTTGAATACTTCCAGGATGTATTTTCAGTGTTTGGATTACCTGAGAGTGATCTCAAAGACTTACAAAGTCTGATCATCTCTAATTACCCCATACACCCAAGTGGAAGAAATTGCTCATCTCTGGTGCGTAAACTGAAGACAAAATTCAAGGATGATGTGCTTGCTGAGGCTAAAAGAGAAGATGTTGAGCACAAGAAAAGAATTAAGGGCCTTAAAAGGTTTAAGTCCAATGCCTCAGATCAGTAGATGATGAATTCCTGAAGAGGATTGGATACAACAACAGAAGTACAGCAGCCATCAAGTCCATTGAAGGAATAAATACACATATCCCATAACTGAATGGGGATATGTTGAAAAGACAAAGGAATTAGTGCTGCTAAGGAATGCTGAGAACAAGAAAGCTGAACGAATCAAGATCTTTGACCCTGTGGAAATCAAGTTACTCCATCCTAGCTACAATTCGTATTTTATAAAAATAAATCTTTTTAACACCTTTTAAATAGTTTTGAACTATAAAATACAAACATTATTAATCAACAATAATAATTATATAAATTATTTGCACTAGTCACAAAATACACAAATTAAATATAACACGTTGCCACATTATTAGGTAAAATTCACAAATAATATTTAAATCGCGTAAGCATAACTTAATAATCACATTATTGGTTTAATTATTATCAGTTTATCATTGTTAATTATTATTAAGTCACCAATGTTCAACGACTATTAGTGTGTGCTCACGACATGTGTTTGCAAGACCTAACGGAACTAACGGAGTTTGGAAACGAAAAATTAACGGATGTCACATTATCCCCATGTTGAAAGAATTTTCATCCTAAAAATTGTGTTACATGGTGTGTTCCATCACTGGTCTACTGTATTGGCACAAAGTAATCGACTGAGTTTCACGAGTGAGTTTTGGGTGAGTTGTCACATCATCCCCATGTTGAAAGAAATTTTGTCCCGAAATTTAATGAGTACCTTCTCCTGCTGGCATCGTTTTTTCAAATAGTTGAGGATACTTAAGCTTCATCTGGTCCTCACGTTCCCACATGAATTCTGGTCCATGTCTCGAGTTCCAACAAACTTTGACTATGGGTATCTTGATTTGTTTAAGTGTTTTTACATCACAATCCATCACCTCGACTGGTTCCTCAATAAAGCGTAATTGCTTATCGACTTGTACCTCCTTAAGAGGTACTACTATTGTTTCATCTGTTAAGTACTTCTTCAAGTTTGAGACATGAAATACATCATGGATTCCACTCAGCGAATCAGGTAGGGCTAATCGATAGGCCACCGGACCTATTCTTTCCAATATCTGAAATGGTCCAACGTATCTCGGGTTTATCTTTCCTATTTTACCAAACCGAATCATGCCTTTCCATGGTGAGACTTTTGTTAGATCTAGAAAGAATAGGTCTAGATCAATTTGTACAGGCTTAGAACTTTAATCAATTCTTCTAATAAATGATTGTAACTGACTATCATTATATATGCATTGTGTATACAGGTTTACCCATATGTGTTGCTTGATGTGTATGATAACAGGCAAAAACAATATACTTGTGAAATCATGTAATTAACTAAGTGTAAGAAACATCTACGGATGAACAACTCTGCTAATCCGTAGATATGTTTCTTACAAGTCATCTATTTTTGTCTACGGATGAACATCAACACTCTGTAAGGATTACAAGATGAAGTGAAGATTCCTACGGAAGTATAAGCTCCTCCGGAAGAACAAGAGTTCTTGCAGAAGAGAAGAACACTTGTATGATTTTAACAGGTCGACAAGTCAACAAGTCAATAACAAATCCTAAGAGATCCGGTGTTTCCTTAACTGACTCAAAGTGCCTATAAACATGAGCCCTAGGTTTCACATCATTGGAGAACACAATAAGCAATATTACGGCTGTCGCATATCACATCACCATTTAACCCTAGCCGTCTTCACATCATCAACATCAATACGTTTGAAGAATCTTTGTTCATAGCAGTCATAATTATTCTTTTGTAATCATTAGTGAATATTAATGAAATACATTTGAATTAATTATTGTGCACGTATTTACTTTGTTTTCATAATTGTGTTTATCGAAACTACATTCAATACTTGATATTTATTATCAATTAAAAACAATTAAACAACAGTTAATGATTTTTCCGCATTCATTAATTTGTCATCATTTTAATACTGATAATTCCTGAATTGCGATCCTAGCATTCACAACTTTCAATAAAACTGTGTCACTAACTTGAAATACTAGGGGTTTCCGTCGCTTATCAGCATAACTTTTCTATCTGTCGCTTGCTTCAGCCATATGGTTCCTTAGTTGTATGACCTCTCAGTTGTCTCGTGCACCAATTCAAGGCCAGTCAGTTGGCTATCAACAACTTCTTCCCAACAAACTGTTGATCAACATTTCCGTCCATACAAGGCTTCAAATGGTGATGCCTTTATGCTGGTGTGATAACTATTATTGTAAGAAAATTCCACCAATGGTAGGTGAACTTCATGTTTATTCCCGAAGTCAATCACATAAGCACGTAGCATGTCCTCCAACTTCTGTATGGTAATCTTACTTTGACTATCGATTTGCGGATGATAAGCAATACTCATGTCCAGTCGCGAACCCAAAGATTTCTACAATGACTGCAAGAAGTGCGATGTAAAATGAGCATCATGGTCAGAAATAATTGACACCGATACATAATGTCTCAAAGATCTTTCCTTCAGATAGAGTCGTGTTAACTTTTCCATTTTATCCGTTTCCTTTATCGCCAAGAAATGAGTGGACTTTGTTAATCGGTCTACGATAATCCATATCGTGTCACAACCAGTATTAGTCCGGGGTAGTTTGGTAATGAAGGCCATTGAGATCTATTCCCACTTCCACATTGGAATCTCATGTTGTTGTAATAGTCCTGATGGTTTCTGATACTCCATTTTTACCTTCGAGCAGGTCAGGCACTTGCTCAAATATGTAGCTTTATCCACTTTCATGTTAGGGCACCAGTAGTGTGCCTTCAGATCATGATATATCTTGTCAGATCTAGGATGTATAGAATATTTAGACTTGTGTGCCTCACTCATAACCAAGTCTCTAATATTTCCATAGACAAGCACCCAAAGTCTATCCATCCTACGCAATAATTTAAACCTAATATTTTCTGCTTTTGATGCTTTATCTGTGCTTCCCTAATTTGTTCAGGCAGTTGAGTGCTGATAGTGAGCTTTAAAGCTCGCACTCGCCTAGGCTTAGCTGTTTCTTTCCGGCTTAAGGCATCGGCAACCGTGTTTTCCTTCCCCGCATGATACTTGATAACACAATCATAGTCGTTCAGTAACTCTACCTAGCACCGTTGCCTCATATTCAATTTCTTCTGCCCAAAGATATGCTGAAGACTCTTGTGGTGTAAATAGTGCATTTGGTACCGTGCGTGCCTCTAGATCTTCAAAGCAAAAACCACAACATCCAGTTCCAAGTCATGGTTGGTATAGTTCTTCTCGTGACCTTTAGATGTCTTAAGGCGTAGGCTATCACCTTATCTCGTTGTATCAAGACACAACCCAGTCCTTGAGTGGATGCATCACTGCACACAACAAAATCATCCGTTCCTTCCGGTAATGCCAGTATTGGTATGCTATAGAGTTTCTATTTCAACAACTGGAAGGCTGACTCTTGACTTTCTCCCCATTTAAACATTGTACCTTTATGTGTCAAGGCAGTGAGGGGTTGAGCAATTTTGGAAAATCCCTTAATGAAGTGTCGATAGTATACTGCCAATCCAAGAAATTGACGTATCTCACTAGGCGTCTTAGGAACCGTCCAATTCTTGATTGCTTCCACCTTTGCAGGATCTACATGGATTCCTTTCTCATTCACAATATGATCTAGAAACTGCACTTCTCGTATCCAGAAGTCGCACTTAGAGAATTTAGCATATAGTTCCTCCTTCTTTAATAGTTCTAAGATCAATCATAGATGCTCTTCGTGTTCCTCCTTGGTCTTAGAATAGATCAATATGTCATCGATAAACATGATAACAAACTGATCAAGGTAAGGTTTGCACACATGGTTCATGAGGTCCATGAACTCCAATGATGAATTAGTCAACCTAAACAACATGACCAAGAATTCATAATGGCCATAGCGTGTCATGAATGCCGTCTTCGAGATGTCTTCCTCTCAGACTCGCAACTGATGATAGCCAGATCTTAAATCAATCTTAGAATAGTAACTAGATCCCTGAAGTTGATCGAACAGATCATCATACGAGGTAACGGATACTAGTTCTTGACTGTGACCTTGTTCAACTCCTTATTGTCAATACACATCCGAAATGTACCATCTTTCTTATTAACAAAAAAACAGGGACTCCCCAAAGTGATGAGCTAGGTCGGATAAAGCCCTTATCTAACAGATCCTGAAGTTGTGCTGACAACTCCTGTAATTCATTTAGTGCCAATCGATAAGGTGCTCTAGCAATCGGGGCTGCACCGGGAGTCAACTCAATCTGGAATTCCACTTGGCGATGAGGTGGTAATCCATGCAGGTCCTCTTGACACACCTACGGAATGTCACGAACCACTTGAATATTCTCCATCTTCCTTTCCTCTTGTTTTTTTCAGTCACCAAGGCCAGTATAGCTAGTCGACCTTTTCGTAGCATCTTCTGCGCTTTCATGATTGATATGATGCCTATCACAGCGCCACTCCTTTCGCCCTTGATCGAAAGAATTTTGCCATCCTCAAGAGGAATACGTATAATCTTCTCATGGTACACTACTTCTGCCTGCTTTCCGGATAGCCAATCCATTCCCACAACCACATCAAAGCTCCCGAGTGTAATGGGCATAAGATCTATGTTGAAAACATTTCCGACCAGTTCTATCTTACAACCCTTGTGAACGTGCGTGATGTGAATTTGTTTACCATTAGCCAACTCTACGGTATAGGGGATATCCAAGGTAGACGACATATCATTCATAATACTACTAAATTTAGTGGAAATAAAACTCCTATCCGCTCCAGTGTCAAATAATACAGAAGAAAAATGACTGTTTACTAGAAATTTGCCAGTAACAGTAGAAGGGTCGTTTAGAGCCTCACCTGAACCCATAACGAAGGATCTTCCCTTAGCTCCACCATTATTTCCATCATTGTTTCCGCCATTCCCCGCGTTGTTATTGTTGTTGTTCCCGTTGTTTCCCGTATCATTGCCATTTTTCCTCAGCTGAGGGCAATTTCTCTTGTAGTGCCCTTCTTTTCCACACTCAAAACAATCTTTTAGTGTTTGTTGGGGTTGTTATGGCTTCTTCATCAATTCACCACGGCAATCCTTCACTGCGTGTCCAGCTTTCCCACAACGCTGGCATCAAAAGTTGTCACACTTGCCAGTGTGATGGTAGTTGCATCAATTTGTCTTAGGATACTTCACTTCGTGTCACCTTTGGCCTTGATTGGTAGTGACAGTTTGATTGAAACCTCTGTTGTTATCGAACTTCCTCGGTTAAAAGTGAAAGAACTTTACGTGGTGTCTTTATGATTATATACGTAAAGTATTATCATTAATAAAAGTGACAGATTAATGATAATACTTTACGTATATGATCATAAACACACCACGTAAAGTCACACAATAATAATTTAATATGGAACATAAGAACTGCTTATATTCATGATTGAAACCTCTGTTGTTGTCGAACTTCCTCAGTTGTTGTTGTTGGTGTTGCTGCTGATTGGCTAAAGTTGATCCTTTGTTGTTTAGACCATCCCACTTGCGTTTATTGTCCGGTACACTCCCCACTACTTGTACACTAGCCACTATACCCCATTTTGGTAGTTTACCTTATTCCACTGCCTGGTCGGTCAACGTGTGAGCCAACCGAATTTCTTGTTGAATGGTAGTGCGGTTGGAAGCAGTGACCATGCTATGCATTTCGGATACCAAACCACACACGTACAAATCTATTCTTTTGTGCATCAGGGTCACCATCCCGGGGCACAAGCTAGCCACTCATGAGACCGGTAGTGTAGGCCTCAATCTCAGAACATTTTTAGCAGCCATAGCTCCATCTCCAGTTTTTGCACCTCATCACGAGGGCCATACTCCTCAGTCATCATTGCCTTGAAGTCATCCTAGGGTAAGTCGTTGGCCATCGCCTGATCCAACATTTGAACCTGGGCATTCCAGCAAGAAAGTGTCACGCCCACGACAGTCCCGGTCGCATACTTTACTTGGTCAGCTGACGTGCAGTTGCATTTGGCGAAGACTAATTCGGTCTTCTCAAACTACCTAACCTGTCCAATAACACCTTCAACTCCACTATTGTGTGGGGCTTGCAATCCATGAAAGATTTATAAGTACAAGTTGGGGGTCCTGTTTCAACAAGCCAAATGTAAAACCTAGAAATTTTACCTAGAATAAAAGAAAAAATAAGAAAAAGGATAAGGAAAGTATTTTGTAAAAAATGAAAGGAGAGGCAATGTGGAAGGGTTAAAAGTGTACAAAGTACAAAATAATATTATTATGTTTAAAGTGGGCATGGCCGCTCACACCTTCTGTATTTCTCAACTTCTTGATATTTTAGAGAGAGGAAGCAGAAGATCTTCGGTTCTAGAGAGAGAGCAGCCTAATTCCGTCAAGGTAAGTAAATTTACTATAATTGGTTTGGTTTTTATGGATTTTTGACCATGAAAATGGTTTCTACATGTTCTTATGTGTTTATATGTGTTTGGTTATGTGTTTTGGACATGCATAGATGTTAGAAACCTTTGAAAGTTTGAGTGCAAAGAGATTAAGCTTGGAAGCAGCTTAGGTGAGTTCTAGACCCCGTATTTTACATGTTTTTAAACATCTTTGGGACTGAAAATGTATTAAACGTGATTTTATAGTTTTTATGCATGTATTTACGCTTGTATGGTGATATTATATGGTTGTTTATATTATGTTTAAGCTTTGAATAGTTACAACAAGCTTAGAACAGGTTGATATGATGATTGCGACTAAAAATAACTTAGGAACATGTCAACAGTTTGTTCATGCGCCTACATAAGGCTCATACTCCTGAAAATGCCATAGAAAGAATTAAGTGTTACCCATGCGCCCAAACAGGGCCTATGCGCACACTATTTTGCCTTAGAAAATTTTTAAGTAAGGTCATGCACCCTAACATGGCCCATGCACCCACAATTTTGCCTTAGAATGACTAAGCATGACCTATGCATCTAAATAGTAGTTCATGCGCCTAGTAAATTTGACCATATTGCCTAAGTGTTGGGGTCAAGCGCCCCAATAGTTCCCATGCGCCCAACTTAATCCTCAGGCACCTAAGTTTAAACTCATGCGCCTGAATAGTTCATGCGCCTAAGACTTAGTAGGAAAAAGGGTTAAGTGTAGGGCCATGCGCCCGAATAGTGTTAATGCGCCTAAGCAGGGCTCATGCGCCTGCATAGTGCTCATGCGCCCAGAACACTTAGAAATTTTTCTGAAATTTTGGAGAAAACAGAATTATTAGGGTTTGACCCTAGTTTGAATTTAGGGTTTTAATTGTTATTATTATGCATGAATATGAGCAATTCTTATGTTCCATATTATATTACTATTGTGTGACTTTACGTGGTGTGTTTATGATCATATATGTAAAGTATTATCATTAATAAAAGTGAAAGATTAATGATAAAGAAAAATAGAACATAAAGGAATAAATGAAAGTCTTGCAAGTAAATGAAAAGTAGGTGTACGACCATGTTGTCGTTAGATCAACTGTATGCGGTTTAGCTAACCCGAAGGATGCATGCAGGGTTAGTCATTGAGACTGACAAGGCCCCTTGTAGCGTACCCTAGGTGATTAGGTCAGCTTAGTGCACAATGTTCGTGGTCTATTTATAGACCACAAGCCCAGCATCAACTTCGTGCATAATATTTGGGGTATTGCACATTGTTCCGTAAGAAAGTGAAAGATAATGATAAAAGTATGAGATGAACGAATGCGTACAGTAATGAAAGAAAGAATGTATTACCTTAATGTATGTATGATGTGTGATCATATGCCAAAATAAAGGAGGTATTTTATAAAAGGATATTTTCATATATATCTATACAAGGTACTTTAATACTTTTAAAACTAGGACTCACTCAACAATGTTTACTTTTATATATTTTCAGGTGGCAGGTAAATATTGCTGAGGATGGTACAAGGGTGAAGCTACTCGGTGGGGAAAGATTGACACACATTCATGTTTGATGATATTGTTGTTTTGTAATGCATTTAAACAATCTTTTTGTAACTAATGAACAGCGATGTATTGCTTAACAACAATAATTATAAATGAAATAAATAAGTTGTTGTTAACTGAATTCCGCTGCAATGTTTTTATGAAATGTATATTAGTTTGTGTGTTTAGTTTTATGAATGACCAACGGTGAGGTCTCCGGGAATAGGGCCTTACAAGTTGGTATCAGAGCCAAAGTTTAAGAGAAATGGGTAAATATTTTCACAAACCTAAACTTAAACTGAAAGTGGAATGAATGGAGGGATATCAGCCCGAGTAGCTACGTGCCATCAGGTATTTCTTTTCTTAAAGATAACCAGTATTATGTGTGTGTGCTATTTAACTTATATGTTCTTAGTAGATTTAAATACTGATGTAGTCAGGATAAGAAATGCATGGGGCGTGAAGAGTAAAGTAAGTGGCTAATCACAATTGTCCATCGTAATTAGGGACTTACTATTCTTAACATAAACTGAGCTATTCCTTGAATGACCATGTTAGTGTTTGAATCTTATAGTGATTAGAGAATGGCGGAAGGTAGATCATCTAAGGCCTCTAGGGGTGGAGCACAGGGATGACGTGGTGCTGAACCACGTGTTACTAGGAACAAGGCTAAGGCTACTGAGAAAGTACGTGAAGAGCCTGAGATGCATCATCAGGAAGGTGGTGATGAGAGTGTGAACTTAAGGGCCTCAGTAAAAGAGGCGGTGGTAGAGGAAGTCCATCAAGTCATGCAGATAATCCTACCGTCTATAGTGGCTAAAGTGATTAAAGCTGTAAAGGAAGACGAGAAGAAAGAGAGGAGTAGGACCACTGGGAGAGAAGGACCACTGGGAGAGAAGAAAGAGAACAACCGGAGACAGAGACGGTTGTATCTAGTGAGGAGGAGGAAGAAGAAGTGAAGGAAACTGCACATGGCTGTAATTATAGGGCATTTCAGAGGTGCAAGCCCCCCACTTTCAATGGGAACGATAATGTTGTTGCCGCTCACCGATAGGTGAGGGAGATGGAGGCGGTACTTGATATCAGTGAGTGCTGAGAAGATTAGAAGGTGAAGTTTGCCACTCATTTGTTGGTGGACTCGGCCTTATGCTGGTGGGACAATATTGTCCAGGCCGAGGGCAGCAAGGCCATTGGAAAGATAAGATAGACAAAACTGAAAAAGTTAGTGATTGAGGAGTTCTGTGCACATAAGGAGTTGGACAAGAACAAGAGGGAGTTGGACAAGAACGAAAGGGAGTTTCTACAACCAGAAGCGGGAACTATGACACACTAGCAGGTTATCACCAAATTTAATGAAGTGGCGAGGCTGGTGCCGGATCAGGTGACACCGGTATCGATAAAGATCAAGAGGTACATCTAGGGGTTGCCGGTTAACATATGCAGGCATAAAATCATTGCCCGACTTATTACCTTTTGATCTGTTGTAGACCTGACAGGTAGGTTGTATGATGACCGAGAGGAGACTGTGGTGGAGGAGAAAAAGACAGGAGGTGGTGATAAGAACTGGAACGGGAAGCAGTTTCGATATGGTGGTTTCACTACAAAAAACAAAAGGATGAAGGTGGATGACCATAGGGTAGCGTCATCAAGCTCGGGGATGAGGAAGTGTGGAAAATATGGAAGGGAGCATACCGGTGAATGTAGGTTGGGATTGAATGTATGCTTCAAGTGTAGGAAGCCTGGTCATATTGCTAGAGACTGTAGGGTGTTGAGGCGTTATAGTTGTGGATTGGAAGGCCACATGAGCAAGGACTGTATGAAGCCAAGGGCCAAGAGTTCTGGGGCGAAGAAGAAGGCTGAAGAAGGAGGACAGGGGGCAGGTGCTAGAGCTTTCATGATGACCCGGGAGGAGGCCAGAATGGACCCCATTGTCGTTTCAGGTATGTTTCTAGTAAACCAAACTTATGCCTCTGTGTTATTTGATTCTGGTGCTAGTAAGAGTTTCATCTCTACTACTTTCTGTACTAAGTTGTCAATTAGTAGTAGGAGTATTGATGAGCCATTTGATTTAAAAACTTCTATTGGTAAGTATACTAGAATTACTGATATGATAGAGGACTGTGTCGTCTACTAGAATTACTAATATAATAGAGGACTGTGCTGTGGAATTAGAAGGCCATAGGTTTTCTGCCAATTTACATGTGATACCCCTAGGTGGATTCGATGTAGTACTAGGGATGGACTGGTTAGCAACCTATGAAGCAAACATCATGTTCCGCAAGATGGAAGTTCGGTGACAGTTTACGGCGATCGCGTGACTACGGTTCCGAAGGTGATTTCGATGGCGGTGGCGGGGAAGTACATGATACGTGGATGTAGTGCCTACCTGGACTACCAGTGGTATGTGACTTCCCGGATGTGTTCCCAGAAAATTTACCAGGTGTGCCACCAGATCGTGAGATTGAATTTCAACTTGACTTGATGGTCGGTCCTCAACCCGTTGCCAAAGCACCATATCGATTAGCTCCTACCGAGATGAAGGAACTCATGGTTCAAGTGCATGAGTTGATAGATAAGGGGATCATTCGACCAAGTATCTCTCCATGTGGTGCTCCGGTTTTATTTGTGAAGAAGAAAGACGGTAGTATGCGGATGTGCATTGACTACCAAGAGCTGAATAAGTTGACGGTGAATAATCGGTATTCGTTACCGAGGATTGACGACTTGTTTGATCAGCTCCAAGGTGCAAGTTGGTTCTCGAGGATAGATCTTAGATCTGATTATTACCAGCTGAAGGTCAAGGAGCGGGATATTCCTAAGACAGCTTTTCGCACTTGTTATGGACACTACGAGTTCCTCGTTATGTCTTTTTGTTTGACTAACGCGCCAGCTGCCTTTATGGATTTAATGAACCAAGTGTGTCGGCCAATGTTAGATAGATTAGTGATTGTATTTATTTATGATATCCTAATTTATTTGAAGAGCGAGGGAGAACATGCCGGTCACATACGCGAAGTATTGGAGACACTTAGAAGAGAAAAGTTGTATGCTAAATTCTCTAAGTGTGCTTTTTGGTTGCGCGAGGTACAATTTTTGGGTCACGTGGTAAATGCTAAAGGAATTCTGGTAGACCCGGCAAAGGTTAAGGCGGTTATGCAATGAAAGTCTTCAAAGACGCCATCCGAGATTTGTAGTTTCTTGTGTTTGGCAGGTTATTACAAGAGGTTCATCCAGGACTTTTCCAAAATAACCTCACCTTTGTCCAAATTGACCCGTAAGGACGTGAAGTTTGTGTGGGGTCGAGAACCGGAGTGTGTTTTTAAGGGGTTAAAGACAAGATTGACATAAGCTCTTGTCTTGACGTTACCTGAAGGGAGTAAGAACTTAGTGGTATATTCAGATGCTTCTTATTCAGGATTGGGTTGCATCATAATGCAACGAGGAAGAGTAATAGCCTACACATCCTGACAGCTGAAAACCCAAAAGTCAACTACCCTACTCATGACTTAGAGCTTGTAGCGATGGTCTTCGCGTTGAAGATTTGGAGGCACTACTTATACGGGACGAAGTGCACCACCTTCACCGACCACAAGAGCTTGAAGTACTTCTTCGAGCATAAGGATCTTAACATGAGATGGAGGAGATTGTTAGAGCTTATCAAAGATTATGATTGTGAGATCCATTATCATCCGGGGAAGGCTAATGTTGTGGCCGATGCCGTGAGCCTAAAGGAGAGACCCGAGCTGATACGGGTCAAAGCTTATCAGTTGGTTATGACCACTGACGTGATGATGCAAGTCAAAGGATTTCAAGATGAGGCGTTGAAAGAGGATCGCTTTAACTCTGAAAGGATGAGAGGTCTAGTCACGAAATTGAGAGAAAACACTCACGGGGTGAGAACCAGCTTCGGGAGGATGTTGATTCCCCGATACGGAGATCTAAGGGGACGAATTATGGATGAGTCTCATAAGACTTGGTACTCGATTCATGCCGGCGCCACAAAGATGTTCCAAGATATGAAAAAAGACTATTGGTGGTCGAGTATGAAGCGTGATGTAGTGGAGTATGTTAGTAAGTGCCTTACTTGTTTACAAGTGAAGGCAGAACACCAAAACCCATACAAGAAGATCTAACCATTAGATATACCCGAGTGGAAATGGGAGCATATCACCATAGATTTTATTACTAAGCTACCTCGCACGGCGAGGGGGTGCGATACCATATGGGTTATTGTTGATCGACTGATGAAGAGTGCTCACTAACTACCGATCCGTGAGACATATTCATCAAAAAGATTTGCAGATCTATTCATTAAAGAGATTGTAGCTCGTCATGGTGTACCAGTGTCTATTGTGTCTGATCGTGACACTCGGATTACATCCAAGTTTTGGAAGAGATTCCATGATGCGATGGAAACGAGGCCACACATTAGCACGACTTATCATCCTAAGATAAATGGTCAGTCTGAGAGGACGATCCAAACACTTCAGGACATGCTTCGAGCATGCGTGATCGATTTTGGAGGAAGTTGGGACGATCACTTACCGTTAGCTGAATTCTCGTATAATAATAGTTATCATGCCAGCATTGGCATGCCACTTTACGAGAGGCTATACGGTAAAAGGTGTAGGACGCCTGTATGTAGGGGTGACATCGAGAAGAAAGTGTTGGGAAGCCTTAAGGTGATAGAGGCTACAACGGGAAAGTTGGAGAAGATTAAAGCCTTCATGACAGCGGCGAAGGATAGACAAAAGTCGTACACCGATAAGAGGCGTAGACCGATTGAATTCAAGGTGGGTGACCTGGTTATGTTGAAGGTCTCACCTTGGAAACGAATCATCTGATCCTGGAAGAGGGGCAAGCTAAGCCCAAGGTATACAGGGCATTTCCGAATCATCGCACGAGTAGGAGAGGTTTCCTATCGCTTAGAACTGCCTAATGAATTAAGTGGAATTCACCCGACATTCCATGCATCTCATCTGAGCAAGTGTTTAGCTGATGAAGCCATTGTTGTACCATTGGAGGATATTGAGGTGGAGAACGGCTCAATTATGTAGAACAACCAGTGGCAATCATCGATAATCGAAGAAAAGATTATCAATAAAGTGGTTCCACTGGTATAAGTACAGTGGAAGCATCGAAATTGTTCCAAGTCTACGTGGGAGACTGAGGAAGAGATGAGATAGCATTACCCATAGTTATTTGAAGAGTGATGGGTTTCGGGGACAAAACCTCTTTAAGGGGGTGGATTTGTAACACCTGAAAATTTTGCCTAGAATAAAAGAAAAGAAACAAGAAAAAGGACAAGGAAAGTATTTTGTAAGAAATGAAAGGAGAGCCAAAGTGGAGGGGTTAAAAGTGTACAAAGGAGAAAATAATATTATTATTATGTTTAAAGTGGGCATGGCCGCCCACATCTTCTGCATTTCTCAATTGCTCGATGTTTTAAAGAAAGAAAGTAGAAGATCTTCAGTTCTAGAGAGAGAGCAGCCTAATTCAGTCAAGGTAAGTAGATTTAGTATAATTGGTTTGGTTTTTATGAATTTTTGACCATGAAACCAGTTTATACATGTTCTTATGTGTTTGTATGTGTTCGGTTATGTGTTTTTGAAATGAATAGGTGTTAGAAACCTTTGAAAGTTTGAGTTTAAAGAGATTAAGCTTGGAAGTAGCTTAGATGAGTCTAGACCCCGTCTGTTACATGTTTTAGAACATCTTTGGGGCTGAAAATGTATTAAATGTGATTTTATAGTTTTTATGCTTGTATGGTGATGTTCAATGGTTGTTTATATTATGTTTAAGCTTAAAATAGTTACAACAAGTTTAGAACAGGTTGATATGATGGTTGGGATTGAAAACAACTTAGGAACATGTCACCAGGTTGTTCATGCGCCTACATAAGGCACATGCGCCTGAAAATGCCTTAGAAAGATTTAAGTGTTGCCCATGCGCCCAAACAGGGACCATGTGTCCACTATTTTTCCTTAGAAAAGTTTTAAGTAAGGTCATGTACCTAAACAGGGCCCATGCGCCCACAATTTTGCCTTAGAATGACTAAGTATGACCTATGTGCCTGAACAGTAGTTCATGCGCCTAGTAAATTTGACCAGATTGCCTAAGTGTTAGGGTCAGGTGCCCCAATAGTGCCCATGCACCCAACTTCTTTCTCAGGTGCCTAAGTGTAAACTCATACGCCTGAATAGTTTATGCGCCTAAGACTTAGTAGGAAAAAGGGTTAAGTGTAGGGCCATGCGCCCGAATGGTGCTAATGCGCCTAAGCAGGGCTCATGCGCCTTCATAGTGCTTATGCACCCAGAACACTTACAATTTTTTCTAAAATTTTGGAGAAAACAGAATTATTAGGGTTTGGCCCTATTTTGACTTTAGGATTTTAATTGTTATTATTATGCATGGATATGAGTTGTTCTTATGTTCCATATTAAATTATTATTGTGTGCCTTTACGTGGTGTGTTTATGATCGTATACATAAAGTATTATCACTAATAAAAGTGAAAGATTAATTATAAAGAAAAGTGGAACATAAAGGAATAATGAAAGTCTTGCAAGTAAATGAAAAGGAGGTGCACGATTATGTTGTCATTAGCTTAACTATATGTGGTTTAGCTAACCTGAAGGATGCATGCAGGGTCAGTCAATGAGACTGACAGGGACCCTTATAGCATACCCTAGGTGACTGGGTCAACTTAGTACACAATGGTTGTGGTCTATTTGTAGACCACAGGCCCAGCATCAGCTTTGTGCACAATGTTCGGAGTATTACACATTGGTCTGTAAGAAAGTGAAAGATAATGATAAAAGTACGAGATGAACGAATGCATACAGTAATAAAAGAAAGAAAGTATTACCTTAATATATGTATGATGTGTGATCACATACCAAAATAAAGAAGGTATTTTACAAAAGGATATTTTCATATATCTATACAATGTACTTTAATACTTTTAAAACTAGGACTCACTTAACAACGCTGACTTTTATACATTTTCTGTTGCCAGGTACATATTGTTAAGGATGGCACGAGGGTGAAGCTACTCGGTGGGAAAAGACCGACATCTATTCATGTTTGATGATATTATTGTTTTGTAATGCATTTAAACAATCTTTTTGTAACTAATGAACAACGATGTATTGCTTAATAACAGTAATTATAAATGAAATAAATGGGTTTTTGTTAACTTAATTCCGCTGCAATGTTTTTATGAAATGTATATTATTATGTGTTTTTAGTGCTATGAATGACCAACAGTGAGGTCTCCAGGAACAGGGTCTTACCGAAGTTTTTTAGTTTAATGGTTTAGGCAAGCAGTTTGAGTGGTTGTCAAATCACTCGTATCATTTACCTGCAGGCGGCGCAGCGGGCACCTGTGCAGCGTGCACTACAGCCATTGCCGCCTGCACGTGCTCGTTAATCAGAGCGGATAGTTCTACGGGGGTCATCTTAACCGCTCCCGTGCCACGCCCATGTCCTCCACCACGTCTAGCGCCATGTCCATGACCACGTCCTCTATCACCAGCTTCCATTTTCACTTTACATTCATAAACACCAAAATGAGTAACATGTAACATATTCATCTCATTAAAGTATAATAGATAGTAAGAAAATAAAGCACTTCATCAACCACAACATTTATAACCAAAATAATAACAAAAGATATATATATTATAACCATTTCACAAAATATCCCATCAATGTTAAAAATTTTAGTTTTCTAGTCGGGTGGGAAACAACCCTTCCCACATAGGTTTTCAAAAGAAAAACACTACGTAGTCTAAGTCAAACGAAAAGGAAGATCAATCTAGGACATCGGATCCATCACTGTCCTCTTCCATCTCATCGAGCACTTCTTCCTCTACTGGGGCTTCCTCAGGTTCTTCCTCGGGGTTTTCTTCCAGTTCTTCTTTAGGATCTTCTTCTTCTTCGAGTTCCGCTTCAGGTTCCATAGCTATGTGCATTGCTGCGAACTATGCCTCCAAAGCAGCAAGTCTTACACCATGATCATGTACAATGTCGTTTTAAGCCTCTGATCGGTGACTTGGCTGAGCATCCTTTCAGCAAAGTGCGTTGATATTGATAACACTCGTATTGTAGTTCTTTCACTTAATCAACTTCTTTCTTTGTCTCTTGCATCTGATGTCATAGTTCGATAACCAATCTAGTAAGCCACTGAGTGCATAGTTTCTCTGTGTCCAAGGAAAAACCAAAACTATAATCAATTGCTCGGTATATTGTTTTATCGGAGGGAGGGAAAGTGTAGACTGCTTAGAACTGTTCCTAGTCCTTGGCCTCTTAGTAGGCACGCGCTCCCTATACATCATGTGGTCTACATATTTAGGATAAAAGTTCCAATCCCATGGGGCATCGCGTTCCATCATCATGAACGGTTGATCCCAATTCATCTCACCAGGAGGGTAGTCAAGTCGAGGGCCACTCAGGTGTTCAGTCGGGTACAGGAGGAGGAGGCAAATCAGAACATGAAGGGGAATCAGAACCTACTGGTCTCTTACCTGCAGCTCCTGAGGATGATGCTATACTGCAGGGTACGTGATGTGTATGCCAATGAGTATACAGTAAGGGAATAAACAACGAGTAACTAACTAACTGTGTGCAGTTATAGACTATTGTGTATGCAACCTAGTTCCCTATGACAAATGGCTCTGATACTTATCAGTCACACCCACAAAATCCAATTAAAGAGTTTTACCACGAGGCGTGTGACAACCTAGGATCGCAGTCATTAGTTACTTAGAACGATACTATATGCGACGTATAAAAATAAATCAGAGCTTGTAATTTCAAAACATCTGCGGAAGCGTTTTGTAAATAGTTCAAACCCAAAGTACTAAATGTAAACTGCGCAAAACATGCGCCCAAACTAAAGTATGTAAGTATATGTTGAATTCAAAAATAAAACAATGTTTGAACAAAGCATGTTTGACTCGTGCGTGCTCCTATGGGCAGCTGCTAGATACAACCTAAGAAAAGCATACTAAAGTGTCAACACGACGGTTGATGAGTTCAAGAGTTTGTCATCATTACAAATATTAGCGTTAGAAAAATATAAACAAGTGTATTGAAATAGATAGCTAGTCTAATTTCATTAGTAAAGAACAATAGTGATTTCGCGATCGAAGCTGACTATGTTTGTTTGTTTGCCTTCCGCCACGACATACCAGGTCGTGACACTATTAATAGTTTAGGACAATATTTCATCCGTTGACCTCCGATCACACGGGTGCGGTTTGCCAGAACTAGTAGCACTACTAAGGTTTCTTGCTAGAATCCTTAATTAATGATCCCAAAGTTTGACGGCTTTCTATGGTATATATCACATTATGTTTTACTAAACACATGTTATAAAATTAAATCGTTTAAAGTAGAGTATGCTTTCTCCCCCAAAAATAAAGGTAAATAAAAGTGGGGCATTGAACTCACCTAGTAATCCTAAGAGACAGAAAATGCTAGCACAGAGTGTGAGTAGGGACAACCCGTCACAAGTTACCTAAATCATGTCAGTTTGTAAGTATACTAGACCAAAACAGTCAAAGAGAACCTAAGTTGACATGTTGGTGACATGTTAAGTTATATACTTGTTCAGACAATTTGTATATCACATAAGCAGTCAAGTTTACACAAGTTCCCATGTTACGCGCATAAGTTATCATGTTCATCATAACTCGATTAAAACATTCAAACCAACATGCATAACTCAAATCCACTTGCATAATCCCATATCATAGCAGTTTAAGCATTATAACACATTATAGCACATTTCCTAACATTTACTCAAAATGTACCATTTAGCTTATAATCCACCCAAATAACCTAGATCATGTAGTTTAACAAGTTCAAACACCATTTATAACCACCAGCTTACTCCTAACATTCACACAATAAGCAAAATCACAAGACCATACACTTTGTGTCATAAAAGTTTCCCTTTTGGGAAATTTAATCAAGAACCCAAGTTTTTACCAATTTTAATACTAGTTCACCCATGGCACACCTAACCTAGTGATTGTATACCATTTAATAATACCAACATTCACTATTGATCAAAACACGCATGTACTATATACAAAAGTTACTAATTTGGGAAATTGGTGAACAAGGTGCCTAATTTCACACAAATTTCTAAATATCATTTATCATCAATTATTCATATAGTATAAGTAACAACCTATTAATGATGAAAACATCCCATTATCACCAAACATTACACTTTCAAATAAGTTACTACTTTTAGTAACTTATGAACAATGTTGTTTAAATTCGCGAATTTGTGCAAGATTTATCATAATCTAATCATAAGACGACACAATAACATCATAATAACATTAAACATACACAATTTCATCAATCTTGAAAGTTCAAAATCAAAAGTTTCTACTTTTGACCTAATATGACCTAGAACACCAAAATCCACATCAATACTTGCAATTATCAAACAATCTAACATCAATTCAACAATACTAACATAGATTCATCATTAATTTCGTATTTTCATCACCAATTTTGAATTTAGGTTCACCAATATCAAAAACAATAAAAATCGTGTTAGAATCTCACCTTAAAACGTACAAGGATTATGATTAACATTTTCTAACACTTGAAAACAACCAAAATCTCACCTTAAAAATCTTGTTAGAATCTCACCTTCATACACATATGTAATACAAGAACCTTATTGTATTCAGGCAAATGATCATGTTTACATGGGTGCCTATTGTCACACCCTCAAAATCCACCTGTGGGGATTTACCGTGAGGCGTGTGACAAACCAGGATCCCAGTAATTAGTTACTCAGAACGACACTATATGCAACGTATAAAAATTAATCAAAGTTTGTAATTTCAAAACATCTGCAGAAGCTTTTTGTAAATAGTTCAAACCCAAAATACTAAATGTAACTGCGCAAAACACGCGCCTAAACTAAAGTATGTAGTATATGTTGAATTCAAAAGTAAAACAATGTTTGAACAAAGTATGCTTGACTCGTGCATGCTCCTATGGGCAGCTGCTAGATACAACCTGAGAAAAGCATACTAAAGTGTCAACACGACAGTTGGTGAGTTCAAGACTTTGTAACCATCATAAACAATAGCATTAGTGAAATATAAACAAGTGTATTGAAAAATAGATATGTGGTCTACATATTTAGGATAAAAGTTCCAATCCCGTGGGGCATCGCGTTCCATCATCATGAACGGTTGATCCCAATTCATCTCACCAGGAGGGTAGTCAAGTCGAGGCCACTCAGGTGTTCGGTCGGGTACAGGAGGAGGAGGAGGCAAATCAGAACGTGAAGGGGAATCAGAACCTACTGGTCTCTTACCTGCAGCTCCTGAGGATGATGCTATACTGAAGGGTACGTGGTGTGTATGCCAATGAGTATACAGTAAGGGAATAAACAACGAGTAACTAACTAACTGTGTGCAGTTATAGACTATTGTGTATGCAACCTAGTTCCCTATGACAAATGGCTCTGATACTTATCTGTCACACCCACAAAATCCAATTACAGGGTTTTACCACGAGGCGTGTGACAACCCAGGTTGGCAGTCATTAGTTACTTAGAACGATACTATATGCAACGTATAAAAATAAATCAGAGCTTGTAATTTCAAAACATCTGCGGAAGCGTTTTGTAAATAGTTCAAACCCAAAGTACTAAATGTAAACTGCGCAAAACATGCACCTAAACTAAAGTATATAAGTATATGTTGAATTCAAAAGTATAACAATGTTTGAACAAAGCATGCTTGAATCGTGCGTGCTCCTATGGGCAGCTGCTAGATACAACCTAAGAAAAGCATACTAAAGTGTCAACACGACCATTGGTGAGTTCAATAGTTTGTCATCATTAGAAACATTAGCGTTAGAAAAATATAAACAAATGTATTGAAATAGATAGCTAGTCTAATTTCATTAGTAAAGAACAATAGTGATTTCGCGGTCGAAGCCGACTATGTTTGTTTGTTTCCTTCCGCCACGACATATCAGGTCGTGACACTATTAATAGTTTAGGACAATATTTCATCCGTTGACCTCCGGTCACACGGGTGGGGTTTGCCAGAACCAGTTGCTCTACCTAAGGTTTCTTGCTAGAATCCTTAATTAATGATCCCAAAGTTTGACGGCTTTCTATGGTATATATCACATTATGTTTTACTAAACACATGTTATAAAATTAAATCGTTTAAAGTAGAGTATGCTTTCTCCCCTAAAAATAGAGGTAAATAAAAGTGGGGCATTGAACTCACCTGGTAATCCCAAGAGACAGTAAATGCTAGCACAGAGTGTGAGTAGGGACAACCCGTCACAAGTTACCTAAATCATGTGAGTTTGTAAGTATACTAGACCAAAACAGTCAAAGAGAACCTAAGTTGACATGTTGGTGACATGTTAAGTTATATACTTGTTCAGACAATTTGTATATCACATAAGCAGTCAAGTTTACACAAGTTCCCATGTTACGCGCATAAGTTATCATGTTTATCATAACTCGATTAAAACATTCAAACCAACACGCATAACTCAAATCCACTTGCATACTCCCATATCATAGAAGTTTAAGCATTATAACACATTATAGGACATTTCCTAACATTTACTCAAAATGACCCAAATAGCTTATAATCCACCCAAATAACCTAGATCATGTAGTTTAACAAGTTCAAACACCATTTATAACCACCAGCTTACTCCTAACATTCACACAATAAGCAAAATCACAAGACCATATACTTTGTGTCATAAAAGTTTCCCTTTTGGGAAATTTAATCAAGAACCCAAGTTTTTACCAATTTCAATACTAGTTCACCCATGACACACCTAACCTAGTGATTATATACCATTTAATCATACCAACATTCACTACTAATGTAAGGCCCCCCTTTCTAGGGAAACCTCACAGTTGGTCATTCACCGCAAAACATGGATTTAAAGCAATCATTTACTCATATATGTATAAATATGTATTGCAGCGGAAAAATATGGTAATTTTAATCCATCACGACGTAGTTAAATTTACAATATGAACATTGTCTTTAAACATCAAAACTATTTAAAAGTCCTCTTAAACACTTCTTCCTTAGGGATGCCAGTCTTTAAGTGCCAAGAAGCTTCAGTCCCATGCTCCCATCCCATAATCTCTAACTCTCACCGGTCAACTGATATGCATACAAAAGTCAGCTTCGCTGAGTGAATTCTAGGTTTACATTTGTTAAAATAACTTTTGTAGAAGGTTTTAGCTTTAACAGTTGGAAATAATCATCATCTATTAGAACATCAATGCACACGGACTATCACTTTATCGATACTTTGTCATTACTTGTTAATTATTACTCTTCTTTATTTGTCAATTCTCTGTCACTATCGGTGCCTATGATAACATAGGACTTTACCGACACGCCAATTTAGGACTTACTGTCGTACCCGATCAGGCCATTATTGTCATACCAATCCAGGCATTACTAACCTGCCTGTTCGAGCATTTACTTTATCCGGGTAAGGGCAAAACGAATGCAACCCTCCTTTATCCATTGCTTGCAAGGCTTTACTTTATCCAGGTACACGTTAAGGGCCTCATAACCTTTCTTTACGTTTCACTTTCATGTTTAGGTTATACATAATATAACACAACACATTGCAAGGCAATTCATCACTACAAGGGTCATATCCAAATAAGGAAAGCACGTCATCAATTCTTTAGAAAACCCCATTTCACATATAAGATAGCGTATAAAACTTTACTTTAAAGGAACTGATAATAAAAGTATGTATTTAGTATGCACACCGCCCTAAAACATTTAAAACATGTATAAAATAGGGGATCTAGAACTCACCTGAACTTGTCCAAATAGCTTAAATTCTAAGTCACTTAAGCTACAGTCTGAATACTCTAGCTGCACGAAAGTTAATACACGAAAACGTCATTTTCTTCATAGTTTCGCTGCCAGTTTCGTTGGTAGTTTCGCTGCCAGTTTCGCGGGCAGTTTCGCTACCAGTTTCGCTGGGCAGCACTTCTGCCAGTTTCGCTGGACAGATTCGCTGCCATGAGCGTCCAACT
>BJCO01704339.1:0-14403 GCA_018326465.1 Flaveria floridana | reverse complement strand
TAACATGAGGTTGGTATTGTACTTCCAGCTAATTATATTTTTGTCTGCCTCCTTCTTGCTTACTTCTTGATTATTTTGGAACAAAGGAGTTATCTCTCCTGACTCCATTTCCTTATCAAACCAATCTTCTTGAGAAATCTCTATTACATCTCCATTAGTAGACCTTCTTTGAGCCACATATGTCACTGGCCTCTCATCAACTTCATAGTATTCTGGCTCGGAGCTGTAATCAACAAGTTGTTCATCAACCTCTTCCTCTTCAACAACTAGCCAACTCTTTTCTACATGCATCTCCTCTTGAGATAAGTCTTTCTCTATATCAAATCTCAAATTGAATTCAGCCTTAGTAACTTTAATTCCTCCTACATTCACCTCATTCTCAACACCACTAGTTCCAGCATCTTCAACCATATCATCAGCACCTTTACCCACAACACCAGCACGAGTTCCACTTGAATCAACATTTAATCTTGTATCTACAGCTCCACTCCTCCTGAGTCATCTGATTAAGCAGGATGGTAGCTGCTTTCAGCTCATTCACCTTAGACAACAACTTCTTGATTAGTGTTTGTTGATCTAACAACATTGTTTTCATCCCTTCCATAACCAAATCTTTTTCTTTTTCTCTTAACTCCTGATTAATTAGCTTTGTTTTCAACATGCTTAACTCGTTTGCCAAAGATGCATTAACATTTCTGATTATGTGCTGATCCAACTCAGATCTGACATCTTTTCTACTGGGTTGTTATGAGAAGGTTTGTTGCTTGTGCTTTGTTCTTCTCTCGGCTACATTGGTTGGTTCACTCTCTTCTGCCCTTCTTTTACTTCTCCTCTCTTTCTACACTCTTACCTACTCTGCCACTTCTTCAATGTCTTCTTCAAAGCCATACTCTTTCTCCTTCGCATATCTTTTCCTTTCCTTGATTTCCTCCTGTTGTTTCTCCTTAGTCTCCTCAGCTGTTTTATTTTCATTCTCAATCAATCTTCATATATAATTCCATCTCTCTACTGGATACATGCTTTCCCATAAATAAGTTATCTTTCCACTAAAATCATGTCTAACAGCTGAGCAGTCTGAAAATATCCTTGTGTTCATCTGTGCTAGTCTCTTGATTTGTCCATGTCTTGGCACATTGGGAATCAAATCATTTATCAACATCTGGACAAACCTTGGGTATAGCAACCATTTGTCTTTTTTGGAGCCATTATGTTCTTAGTCCTGCAGTCAAATATTAGTTTTGATATATTGGCCTTTTGACCTCTGTAAAAAATGATCATGGCCCTGGCCCAGTGTATATTCAGCCCGTCTGATCCGCCCTTCCTATGATCCAGACACATAATAAAGCTGTGGGCAATATATCTCCATTCCTTTGACAGAAGAGATTTCTTAATTTCCTTCTCTGATCCAAAGGGAGGCCCTTCATACTCTATACTCCTAAATGCGTCTAGAACTTATGCATTAGACAACATAACTTCTGGTCCACAGTCATCTTCCAATTGTAGTACTCTGTCTTTGGTTTCCACTATGATAACAATGTCATGACCATCAATTCGGGCAACTATATGGTTTTGCACCGATCCTATGTCATACTCTTTAGATCTCCAGAAATCTCTCATATGTAGATTATAGATAGTACGCATATGTGAGATGGCATACCATATGGCAGATTGCCTTAACCATATTATGTATTCTGTAAAGACTGCTGCTTTTGGATTCCCATCATCCAATAATGCCACGATGTTAAACTTGTCATTGAACTTCAAGTTAGTCATGTTTACTATTATGGAAATAGAAGTAGGTTAGTTATTTATATATATACATAAATAGACAAATCAAATTATACATAACAACAAAAAAATTTATGTTTTGGCCACTTTCGCTGGCGGGGAAACTATAATTTCACTGAGTGAAATTGTTAGTTTTGTCGTAGCCATAACATAGATTCACCGATACATAAGCATAAATTCGCTGAGTTTTAGGCATTGAATCATGTGTACTAGTTATTGATCAGTTTCGCTGACAACTATTTTTGTAATTTCTTCAAAGGGAAACTGTATTTCGCTGATAGTTTCGCTTAAGCTTTGACACAAAATTCAATACCGAGCGAATCTATAGTTTCGTTGAACTCTTCCTAGCGAAATGGTCAATTTTGCTTGGACAGCACAACGTTACAGTTTCACTCGACACATTGAACTTTCATTTAGAATCGCTGTTCTAGCTCGCAGTTTCGCTGAACGAAACAGCGACCTTTCAAACTCAGCGAATCAATTTCAGGCTATCATGTAGCCAAAATAAAACCGATTAAAGTTAGGAACAATGGTCGCCTAACTAACCAAAACAATAAACGTCAGTTTCTTTCAACAAAAATCAACAATGCAAGATTTGCATAAAATCACCAAGAGAAACTAGGGCTTTGGTATTTTCGCTCTTGTGATAAACACTTCTCACACTGTGCGATATATACCTCCTAGGTTCGCTGAAGACGAAACTATAATTTTGCCTGTGTAGATCAGTGGCTCATAGTTGATCGTGACTACTGGTGAATCTATACTTTCGCTCGGCGAAACTCCAGGCGAAACTATAAATTCGACATTAGTTTCGCCTTTTTTTAATATAAATTTTATGTTTATAAAAACATTTGTTAGAAATAATTTCCTCACCTCACAGTTCCGACTTATAGAAAAACAAATTATTAAACGATTTTAAATAGAAAAAACAAATTAATATGAACAAATAAAATAAAATGAAATAAAATAAAATAAAATAGAATTAAAAGTATATAATTGCATCTTTTTTTTGAAGTATTCTAGAGAATCGGGGCTTGGCATGATTTTTGATTTGCTTATCTTTTTAAACCTATGCCTTATTCTTTTAAACGTGTAATCTGCAGCTGTCTTTATCATGTTTTGAGTTAAATTAAGGAACTCCAGTAACTTGGTCCCCACAGACATTTGACAAAAAACTTATCTCGACATCAAGGTTTATTGGGTGTAATCATTGATTTTGATTGAACAGTTCTGAGTTAACACTGGCGCAAAGATATGATAGCAAGATTATTGACGAGACACTTTACTATACAGACTCTATAACTGATGATGATAGCTCCAGGTCTATACTCACGTAATAGACTAGATGGTCATCTTATTCCAAAAGATGAGAGCTCTAGGTCAATGCTCACGCATAGCAAAGAAGATCATCTAAGCGTGTTGATAAGAGCTTCAGGTCAATGCTTCCGCATAGCAGCGAAGATCATCGCTCCAGGTCAATGGTCACGCATAGCTGAGGAGATAAACACACATTTTATTTTTTTATTTTTTTTGGTTAAGGAATTAGGAAAATCTTAATATCCAAGATCCAACACAGACTTAGGACAGACTCAAGACAGAAATCAGACATTCTTAACGAAGTTTTTGACGAGACTTGTATCTTTGTGCAAGCCAAGATGTCATGAGAATGATCCTTATCACCAAGTTCTCGATCTTAGTTTGGCTTGAAAATCACTGTTTACTTCATTTACAGGCTGAGTCTACCATGCATATCCCAACACAAGCTATTGACCTCTTTCTAACTTCTTTTTATGGGGTTCCTGAGAAGACAAAATTGAAAATAATTTGTTCTGTCCCTAAATTTCTATTTAACTACACGGGAATAGAACTTTTTGTTTTTCACATATATATGGAAGCTGAAATAATAAAAGAAGAATATATAAGACATAAGAAGGAATATGGGATACCGGAAGTTATTTGACAAATGTGTAATATAAAAAAAGTTATTTACAACTAACTATACATTTTATTATGAAAAGAGTTTTTCAAAGAGATATTAAACCTAACATTGAGACCAGTTGATAAAAACGAGGTCTATCAAATATTTTTGTGAAAAGATCTGCTTTTTGATTTTTAGTGTCGATTGGAATAATATCTATGAAACCGTTTTCCTGTGCATCATTGATTGCATGAATCCTTGTTTTAATGTGCTTGGTACGAGTGTGATGAATTGGATATTGGCAATTCCAATAGTAGCTTCATTATCGCAAAAGAGTGGTGTATGAAGGAAATTGATGCCATAATCCATCATTTTATGTTGTATCCAAAACACTTGGCAGCAGAACTTGATGCAACAACGTATTTAGCTTCTCCTGTTGATAGTGATACATTTGTCTGCTTTTTGCTTTGCTATGAAACAATAAAGTCCTCGAGATATTGGCATCCGCCAGTAATTCATTTCCGATTGATCTTACAACCCCTGTGATCACTGTCAGAGTAGGCATGTAAATCAAAATTCCCTCCCTTTGGATACCAAAGACCCAAATGAGAGGAACCCTAGAGATATCGAAAGATTTTTTTACAGCCTTTTCATGAGATTCCTTCAGGTTAGCTTGAAACCTGGCATAATAACACACAGCGAATGTAATATCAGTGCGACTTACAGTGAGATACATGAGAGACCCAATCATAGAGCAATAACAATGAGCATCTGCGGGTTTCCTATTATCATCCATAGTTAAGAAGGTTTGAGGAGTGAAGGGGGTGAGTTCAGGAGAAGCATCATCCATCTTGAATTTATTGAGAATCTACAGAACATACTTTTATTTATAAATCAGAGTGCCTTCAGGCTTTTGTTCAACCTGCAATCCCAAGAAAAAGCATAACTCCCCCATCATGCTTATTTCAAAGAGATCCTTCATAATTTCTTCAAACTCTCTACATAGTTTCTCATTTGTTGACCTAAAAATGATATCATCAACATACACTTGAATAATCAGTATTTCTCCATCAACTTCTTTCTTGAACAGTGTCATTTCTATAGTGGCACAAGAGAAGTCTTTGCTGAGTAAATATTGTGTTAAGGTTTCATACCAGATGCGAGGAGCTTGATGTAGCCCATATAAGGATTTATCAAGCTTATACACTTTATCTGGGAAATCTGGATCCTTAAAACCTGGAGGCTGACATACATATATCTCCTCATCAATGTTCCCATATAGAAATGCACACTTCATGTCCATTTGAATGACCTTAAAGTTCTTGTGAGCTACGTGATCAAAAAGATTCTGATAGCATTAATGCGAGCAACCACAGCAAACACTTTAATGTAGTCAATTCCCTCCTCTTGAGCAAATCCCTGATCAACCAGTCTAGATTTGTTCCTGATTACAATTCCTCAATAATCTGGTTTGTTCCGGTAGGCCCATTTAGTACCGATGGGAAACTTATTTGGAGGAAGATCGACTAGCTGTAAAACCTTCAGTTTCCTATATTGCTGAAGCTCCATTTGCATAGATTCGAACCAACTTAGGTCCTGAAGTGCAGCTGGGACATTCTTAGGTACAATTTGAGAAAAGAAACATGCATAGAGACATTTATTGATCAATCCAAATTGACTCTGTGTCCTCACACCATCCATAATGGAACCAATGATGTAATCGTGTGAGTGGTCTTTTAGGGTTTTGAAATTGGTGTTAAGGGTTAATGGTTTTGACTGAGATGATGATTCAGTTTGGATGATTGTGAAAGGGAAGATGGTTGTGATTACGTAGTTGGTTATGGTAGAGGTGTGGGTGGAATATCAAATGGAGGTGGACGTGGAGGATCAATCGGTGGTTGTAGGTAAGGTTTGGGTTGTAGAGGTGGTTGTGGTTGTTGTTGTGGATCTGGTGGAGGAATGATTTGCACACTGGTTTAACGAACAACATCATCATTAAATATTGGAAGATTGAATGATTCGAAGAGAGTGTTAGAGTCATAAAACCATTCAGGGTCCGACCCCATGTTTGGTGAACTTGACTCTTGCAAATCAACATAGAAGGATTCCTGCACAATGCGCATTCTTTTATTTTACACCTGATACACCTTTTGTGAGGAAGAGTAACCAACAAAGAAACATTCTTAAGAAACAACACCAAACTTTGACTTCCGTGCTTGTGTATTTAGCAAAGTACATAAGCAACCAAATGCCCAGAAGAATGCAATCAAGGCTTTTTGTTTATGAAGAAGCTCATATGGAATCTTCATCTTGTCTTTTATGATAAGCACTCTATTCAGTAAATAGGATGCACAATTAACTGCATCTGCCCAGAAAATAATTGGAAGCTTTGACTCAATCAACATAGTTCTTGCTGCTTCGATAAACGTCCGATTCTTTCTTTCAACAACACCGTTTTGTTAAGGTCTCCTGGCAGCACTTAACTGTCTGATAATTCCCTTGCTTGTACAGAATGAGTCAAAGATGTGGTTTTTGAATTTTGTGCAATTGTCACTTCTGATGGCCACAACCTTCCGTTTGTTGATGGTCTCAATTGACAGGATCAGCTTTCACAACTCTTCTACGGTGTCACCTTTATTTGCAAGAAATCTTACCCAATAGTATCTTAAATGATCATCTGTAACAACCAAACAGTATGATTTCTTAGCGATAGATTTAACACTAATAGGACCAAATAAGTCAGTATGTAACAATTCGAGCAGTTTTGAAATTGTATTTTCAAGCTTAAGCTTGTGTGGCCTTTTGTGCGGCTTTCCTTAAGCACAAGCCATGCATTTTTCTACAACTAAAAAATCTTTAAGTGGTAGCCCCCTAACAAGAATGTTCTTAACCAACTTATTTATGTTTTTAAAATTAACATGTCCTAATCGTATATGCCACAAGAAGGATTCGGATGATGAAGCCTTTGATAGGAGGCATGTCACAATTGAGGTGGATTCTGTTGATCCCATATCTAGCAAGTATGTATCATTCCTTCTTGGAGCTCGCATGATTACTAATTCCTCCGGAACAGTGAACTCAGGTTTCAAGAACAAGCATTCGTTTGACTTAACAATACTGGAATGTCTTTATCACATATATGTGATACACTCAACAAGTTGAATGCCATTTCTAGAACATAGTTCACTTTCTCTAGAGTCAATGAACCATTTGAGACATCTCCTTGACCAATTATCTTTCCACCTTTCTTGTCTCTAACAAAAGTAACATATCATCCATTTATTATCCTATAATTGGTGAGAAGGTCCTTCAACCCAGTCATATGCCTGCAACATCCCCTATCAACATGCCATAAGCTATTGACAGCTTTTGTTGAATGATCCTTGCATTAGAACAAAAGGATTGTCAGGCTTTAGAAATACGGACCCAAGTTTGACAAACTTGGGTTTTGAAGCATAAGAATTTTTACAAAGGAAATTATTTACAAATTGATTTAATCTACTCCCTAAAGAACTATTATGTATATTTCTATTAATGTATTTTGGACATTGTTTGATTACATGATCATCCTTCCTATATTTAAAGTAATTGGATTTAAAACCTTTCTTTTTACAGTTAGAAACAGGAGTTTGATCAACTACTCTATCTTCCTTAGATTCAGTCACATGTCAATTACAATTGCTGCACTTGTCAAATGATTCGTTTAAATTTTCTTTCGAGACCTTAATTTGGACAGATTCTGATCCGTTTACATTAATAGTTTTAACCTCTGAGGAAGATTGTTTATGTTTCTTTCAGTTTAGAAATCTGAATTGGTGTAAAAGATGGAATAGGATGAGAGACGAACTTTTCAAAACAATTTGAGTCTGGAAGTCTGATTGAAGCTTCTTTTAAACAGACATCATTTTCATTAACACAAGCATTGATAACAATGATATTTGATTTACAAACATCTGACAATGAATGAGATGGACTAAAACTAGAACTACGTAAGCCATTGTCTGAAACTGACTGCTCGGATACAAAACTACTTAAGCTAGTTTCTTTCAAAGACTTTTTGGAATCACAAAAACTATAACTAGAATTGCCCAACCACTATTGCTACCGTAACCATAATCCTCTCGAATCTCCTTATGATTCACTCCTTCTAAACCTGCATACAAACTATTAGTATCATTCTAAATCAATTCATTTGTTAGATGAGGTATAGGCATAGGTGAATAACAATAAGTGCTTGGAGGAGGATAAACATGTGTGGTTTCATCATATCCTAACACTATCTTAATTCTAGCCCCCTGTTGCTTCTTGCAAAGATCCTCATGTTTCATCGCTGAAATCATCCATTTTTCAAGCTTGCTTTTTAATTTGTTGGTTTCAAACTCAGCCAATGATATATGCTCAGTTAAAAATTTTATTACGACATTTTTTTTCCAAAACATTTCTTTTTAAATGCTCATTTTCTTTTAAAGCTTCATTTAATTTAATAAAATATTTAGACTTATTCGTTTTAAGTTCATTATTTATTCATTTTAATTCTTTTTAATTATCTAATAACAACCTATTAGTTATATAAACTTCAAATAATCTAATTTTGCATGGAGGTGAACACATATCTTGAATTACCTCATAAGGAAGGCCCATAACCACTTTTTCGGCAGCTAGGGCCTTTTCGCATTGACAAACTGGGGTATTCTTCTTCTTTTCTTCCTCCTCCAATTCCACTGCTTTCTTGCTTCTCTTCTTAACTTCACTTTCTTCCTTCTTCCTTTTTTTCATTTACTTCCAGCAAAAACTCCCTCTTGTCAACCTGTTCTTGCTTTCTAAATTCAGCAGCTTCATCAACCTTCTTTTCTTTGACTTTCTCAACCTTCATTTCTTCATCCTGACCTGGTTGCTTAACACTCACATCACAAGCTTCTCCCAACCTCTCATTCTTAAATACTCCGAAAGGATCAAACTCCTTTACTAACTCCTCATCACTACTCTCCACTTCAGCCACTAACATGTGATTGATTTCTTCCTCAGTTTCTTTAATCTATGCACTCCAGTCAAAGTTTGAAATCAATGTTGTTTCTTTCTTTTTCGTGACTTCTTCCTTTTCGCTAATCAGGATAACCTTTAAAGTTACAGACTTTCCCGATTTAATAACGATTGGAGATGGACATTCTCTCTTAAAATTACCCATGGAGAACGTCACATGGCATTTAAAGTTTTAAAAGACACCGGGCTGGAAAGAGATCCAGCCCCAAATGTTTACATAGCTCAACATAAATCAAATAGTCATTGTATCAACATTTTCCGTCATTGTTCAAATTGTTCAAGTCATAATTTTGGTCACACAAGCAAATGCCATGGTCTCGGGGGTTGAGTCTAAGTCTTCCATAATAGCTAAGAGTCTTCACGGATTACCTGAAACGTGCTCAAAAGAAAATAGTGTCAACTAAAAAGTTGGTGAATTCAAGTGCTTAAAATTTAAAAACAATAAAAGGGACTCTTAAAGTCCACATTAAAGGTTTAGAATCAAGTGTGAAAGCTCAGGAAAAATCTCATTTGATTTTTGAAAGCATCATTTTTAGTATCAACCATTGTGGGGTATCACAATCAACTCTGCACTCGGTCCCCGGTTGGCATCTTCTAAACTTGTGTTTAACCGGATATTCCCGAAGGAAGGAACCAAGCCTCAAAACAGTGAACCATACCTGCCAGGATGGTTCACCATAGTTTCTTAATCAAAACCCGTTATATGCTACATACGATCCCTCAGGATCTTAGTGGGGTACCTCCTTGTAGCGGGAGCCACTGTGTGTGGGGGATTCCCCAAATAGATCTATCCATATAAAACAAGTGGTTCATAAAAGAATTAATGATCATGATATAATTATTCGCAGGTATCCATAATTCCCATATACAAGCATCAAGTAAAGCACAATCATAGTTCATAAAGCAACAGAGCATGTTTCATCCAAAAAACAGTAAGTAAAAAGGGGATCACTAGAACTAACCTTAGGTGTTAAGAAAAAGAAACTCTTCATGTGCAGGGAATATCTCAAGTCTAGCACCCTAACATGAATATATTAAGTGATTAGCTACTGCTATAAACCTATTTAAGGTGCTACTGCTATAAACCTATTTAAGGTGCAACAAGAGTGTCGTGAAGTTGATCGTAGGGTTCCATCCTTCTTTTTCACAAATAGCATCGGGGCACCCCATGGGGAGACACTCGGACGTATGAATCCTTTGTCTAATAGTCCTTGGATTTGCATCATCAGTTCCTTCATTTCAGGAGGGGCGAGTCGATACGGCGCTTTGGCGACCGGTGCAGCGCAAGGCAACAAATCTATTTGGAACTCAATTTGTCGATTCGGGGGAAGTCCCGGTAGGTCTTCCGGAAACACTTAAGGGTATTCAGAAACCACTAGGGTATCTGCAATCTTCTTCTCCTCTTTGGTCTTCATCACGTAGATTATGAAAGCTGAGCATCCCTTCATTAAGCTCTTGGTAGCTTTTAAATGGGATATAATGGGGCATAAAGTGTTATTCGTTTCTCCTTGCACCACTAACACTTCCTTGTCGTTCAACGGTATCTTGAGTAGGCGTTCTTCACATACAATTTCGACTCTATTCTTAGCTAGCCAGTCCATGCTAACAACCACATCGAATCCTCCTAACTTAATGGGCATCAGATCTATTTTAAATGTATTTCCTTTTAGATTCATTGAGCAATCCTTGATGATTTCATTAGTTTCTAAAATGTTGCCATCAGCTAATTCAACGGTAAACGTATCAGCTAAGATACACGTATCTAGGTTAATCAAGGATCTAAAAGCACTAGAGATAAAACTAGTAGTCGCTCCAGTATCAAACAAAATGGTAGCAGGATGATTGTTTACATGGAACATACCGTTAACCACGTCAGGTTCCTTCCGACCTCCAGCTAGGTCCATCATAAATGCTCTCCCCTTAGGCTTGTTCGGCTTGGCATCCTTATCTCTACCCAGCTTAGGACACTTGCTCCTCATGTGTCCTGGATCCCCACATTCATAGCATTGTTTCCCTGGTGTGTAAGTACAATCCTTGATCAGGTGCCCAATCCTTTTGCACCTAAAGCAGGGCATTGGGTTGCATTCCCCTTGATGGTGTAGCTTGCACTTGTTGCAAAATGTGCTTGTCCCCGAGTACAGTCTCCGGGTCTTGCTTCCCTGATCATCACGTCTCACACCTTCGAAACTCTTTCTTCCTGACCCGCTACTACTTCCAACTGCTTTCTTTGCTTCAAACCACCTTCTTTTCTCTCCAACAAACTTCTTCTTCTCATCACTCCTAGCTTGCTCAGTCCATCCAGCCCTAACTAGGTCATCGGTCAAACTGCTGGTGAGGTCAACTGCGGATTGTAGAGTCAAGGGCTTAGAGGATCGGACCATTCCCCTAACTCTGGGATGTAGCCCCTAGATGAATCGTGCTACGCCTTTAGGTTCAGGTGTCACCAGATGTGGCACCAGCCGGGATAGGGCTAAGAAACGATTGATGTACTCCGTGTAATTAGGACCTTTCATCTCTAGGCTCAGGAACTCCGATTCTAGCTTCTCAAGTAGATTGATGGGGCAATACTTGTTGGTTATCAACACTCTGAATTCAGTCCAGCTCATTCGATTTGCAGCATTCCTTCCCCGAGCTTGAGTGATCGACTTCCACCATTCCAATGCCGATCCTTTCAGTGATTGGGAAGCGAATCTCACCATATGGTCCATTTTGCCCTCGCTGATGTCCAGTACAGCCTCTATCTCGTCAATCCATCTGTAAGTCTCTATAGCACCCTCAGTGCCATAGAAGTCCTTAGGTTTGCATGCCATAAAGGTCTTATAGGAGCATCCATTCCTTAACGCCTCAGATTCCTCATTGTGGTCCTCGTTGTTTTCAGTTCCATTACTACCTCCGGCAATGTTCCGGTCAGCATTGATCTGAGCGATGATGGTTGGTATTGCGTGAGCAATTTGCTGTGCTAAGAGATTTGCTATCCTCTCGTCATTCCCTGGGTTAGCATTCCCCTCGATGGGAGTCTCTGGAGGAGTAGGAGGTTGATTTCTGGTTCGCCTTGCTCCTTCATGACGACCTCGGTAGGCTCCTTGTCTCCCGATACGTGTTCCTCTTCTGGTAGGCATTCTGATAGTATCACAGATAAAGTCGATTTTAGCGTCTCATAATTTGTTTCAAACAATCTATGCATCAATTCCCTACAAGGCTCCCTCTATATGAGGAGAGAATATGGTGTATAATTATACACAACCTTCCAATATCCCACAGATTACTAATTTAAATTGTTTAAATAGTTATCAAGAATGGCATGGCCCAACACCATGAAATACACAACACGTGGCAGATAATCATAAATGTTTCAACATCATTGTATCATCGAAATCAGTTCAAAATAGGACAAAGTCAATAGTATCAGAGTCTAGCTCTTACAATTTGGAAGGTGCCATCACCCCCATGAATAATAATAGTAATAATAGTGTCAGAAAATGATAAGATAGTTTCCTTCAACTGTTCAAGATAGATATTCTGCCACCTTCTACATGTCACCTTCATATCAAGTTCTTCTTCAGCCATCCCATCCATCCAGAGCTCTTCTTCTTTTGTTCCTGCTCCAACCTCTGCACCCCATGTAAAGCCATCATAGCCTGGAATTGAGTAGACTGGGAGGTCCGGGTAGCGTGCTGGAGAGTCAGCTTGTGGCGACGAACGGTCTTCAAGATCTCATCCAGTGCTGCATCAGTGGGTCCTACGTCACTTGCCTGACGGATGGATTGGGAGTACCTATCTCCTGCCAGTACGCTAGGGCCGTTGTACATACTGTGCCTCGGTGGTATCCAGGGCTCATACTGTGGGTGGCGTCAGAGTGAGTCAAACGGCAGTGGTGCGGGTATAGGAGTCCTAACCGGTGGTGGAGGAGGAGGTGGCATCCTAAACGACACTGAAGGTCCAGGCCTAGCACTCTTGCGTGGATGAGTGACAACACGTGCTCCCCTATTCCTGATAGGTGGGATAGGCGAGTGAGCAAAAGCAGCTACGTGTGGAGAGTGGGAGCGTGTCCGGCTCCTGGAAGGTGTCGTTGAGGAAGAGTCCTCGGAAGCTTCGGTGTCGTCCGAGGTGACGGATATCCGTCCTGGGTGTCCGCATCTCCGGAGGTATGCCTCGTACTCAGTCTGTGGTTTCGCTCTTGTAAGGGTTCCAGTAGGGGTAGTCTCATTGTCTGGGTGTGCGGGCACCTTGTATTTGTCTGTCATAGTTTGTTTCCTGTAAAAAGACATCTTGAGTAATTTGGTTTCTCATAGCTCATGATAGTCTTACTAATAATAATATACTCATAGTACTGGTGATGGCATTAGTATCAGGAATCTCTATGTATGCCTCATCAATGATATTAGAATCAATTGTTTCTCAAAATAATGTCAGGTAAAACAGTTCATCTTTAAAATCCATTTTAAATTCCCCAGTCAAAATAAGTTTCAAAGTTCATCAGTATCAAACATAAAAGCCCAAGCATAACCTAAAGGTTCGTGATGGAAATTACGCGTCTTGTAAATTCATGATTACGTTGATCAAGTGTAATCATCAATTTACCCAACCCGATCATCCCAACACTTTCCCACAAGGACAGTCCTAGGGTATCAGGGTTGTAGCCTAGGGTCTACTATGGTATTCCCGACTTCTCTACAACTTTTGGCTCTGATACCAATCTGTCACAACCCCAGGCCCAGGTAGGGTGGGACGTCACAGACTAGCAACAATATAAATGGTAGCAGAAACAAACCAATATAGGAGCTCAAAGGGAGAGAACGTCACATGGCATTTAAAGTTTTGAAAGACACCGGGCTGGAAACAGATCCAGCCCCAAATGTTTACATAATTCAACATAAATCAAATAGTCATTGTGTCCATATTTTCCATCATTGTTCAAATTGTTCAAATCAAATTTTGGTCACACAAGCAAATGCCATGGTCTCACGGCTAGAGTCTAAGTCTTCCATAATAGCTAAGAGTCTTCACGGGTTACCTGAAACATGCTCAAAAGAAAATTGTGTCAACTAAAAAGTTGGTGAATTAAAGTGCTTAAAATTTAAAAACAACAAAAGGGACTCTTGAAGTCCATATTTAAAAGTTTAGCATCAAGTGTAAAAGCTTATGAAAAATCTCATTTGATTTTAAAAGCATCATTTTTAGTATCAATCTTTATGGGGTATCACAATCAACCCTGTACTCGGTCCCCGGTTGGCCTATTCTAGACTTGTGATTAACCGGATATTCCCGAAGGAAGGAACCAAGCCTCAAAATAGTGAACCATTCCTGCCAGGATGGTTCACCATGGTTTCTTACTCAAAACCTGTCACATGCCACATACGATCCCTCAGGATCTCAGTGGGGTACCTCCCTGTAGCGGGAGCCACTATGTGGGGGATTCCCCAAATAGATCTATCCATATAAAACAAGAGGTTCACAAAAGAATTAATGATCATGATATAAGTATCAACAGGTATCCATAAGTCCCACATACAAGCATCAAGTAAAGAACAATCATAGTTCATAAAACAATAGAGCATGTTCCATCCCAAAAACAGTAAGTAAAAAGGGGATCACTAGAACTCACCTTAGATATTAAGCAAAAGAAACTCTTCGTGTGCCGGGAATATCTCAAGTAT
>BJCO01703564.1:1042-15576 GCA_018326465.1 Flaveria floridana | reverse complement strand
AGGCGAAAAGTAACATGGCATGGGCGGCCATGTTGCTTTATCCACCAACTTCTCAAAGTTTTTGTCCTTTCGGACACTTTTAACCCCTCTACTTGGGTTAAATTACATTTCCTTCTTTTTTATTCCCCTTTTACAATCTTTTTAAAATATCCGGGTGTTACAGTTTGCTTCAGTAGCAGTGTAGATAAGGTGAAGAGGAGTTTGCTTAAAAAAAGATAAAAGTCACCAGGGAAAGAATATGAAATGTAGATAAGGTACTTACCTCTACGATCAAAATCGACGTAGCACATTGGAGAAATCCCAATAAGAATATCAAATGTATTATCGTAATCACCAGCGATCTCGTCATGATCGGTCATTATGTCAAGCATCTCCTCAGCCAAAGAAATGTCGGGTTCTCTAATGTCGCCCCCACCCATACTCTATTGATGGAGATGAAAGGAGATAGATGAATGATGAAAAAGATAGATTCATGAAAATGAAGAAGATATATGTTAGATACAACAAAAAAAGTAAAAACCGTATGGTAGGATATAACAAAGAGTAGTTGGTGTGAGTGTTAGATAAAGAAAAAGGAAGATATGAGAAAATCTTAAAAAGATCTCTGCAAGTACAATTATTGTATTATATAGAAGGTTGTCAATCAAGTTTGATAAAGAAAAAAGCAAATGGTACTATGCAGCAGGTGGGAGTTGCAGCAGCTACAAAGTTACTATTTTACCCCTAGAATGGTTTAGGTCTACTCCCCTATGTGACTGAACTACAACCAAAGGATAGGGTTAACGGGTTATCGCAACTTTGAAGGGTTAAGAAATGATCCTTACCCTATATATATATAATAAAAACATAATAAAAAAATTATTAAACAAAAAATAACATAAAATTTTAAAAAAATAAAATGACGAAAATGTTCTCCTCTTTCATAAAAAGATTATAAAAAATAGAAAAACCTCGTTTTTTGCGAACGTTATTTTACACATATGTAATATTTGTAAATACACATGTGTAATGACTAATTTACATATGTGTAAAAAACGGGTGGGCGATTTTAGAAAAAAAGTATATCAATATGATACGCGTAGAAAAGATTAAAAAAATACTGAAATTGATGGTGAAATTTGTTTGAAAAAATAATATGGTGAAAAGTAGTTATAAGCATTATTAAAAAAGGTGGAACATGTGACTTGTATGTGATTTAAATGTGTGGCTTATAGTGTTTTATAGAGTTTTCACGAAAAAACCTAGTTCTCAAGATAACACTAGGAACCAATGTGAGCCATTAGTTTTCAATAAAAAATGATAATTAACACAAACATAATAAAGAAATTATAAAATAAAAATATCATAAAGTAAAACAATAAAAACACAAAAATATTTCTCTATTTCCCTCTTTCATAAAAAAATAAAAAATTTCTCGTTTTTTTACAAATTCTGTTTTTACACATGTGTAAATCCGGTATTACACATGTTTATAATTAGATTTACACATATATAAATAACAAGTTGATGATTTTTTTTAAAAAAATATATCTATATGGTAGATGTTGGAAAGATAAAAAATTACTGAAATTAATGGTGAATTGTTTTTGAAAAAATAATATCATGAAAAAAAGTTATGAATGTTTTAAAGAAAAGGAGAAATAGCATGGGACTTGCATGTGATAAGAAATATGTTGCTCATATTGGTTTCTAAAGTTCTTATAAAAAAATATGGTTCTCAAGATGGCTACACTATATATATAAACATACATACAAAAAGATAAAAAAAATAAAAAAAAACTTATTAAGCACCTAGACCTACAAAACTTCAACCACATCCTGCATTTACTCTATTGATGATCGACCACCATACCCTCCATATAGTTTCATCCATTTTTTTATTAAAGGAACTAATGCACCAAAATCAATCTTAGTGAAAACCAAATCTCCTAATACTTGCTTTCTTCCAAATTTGCACATGATCTCTATGAAATCCAAGAGTCAAGATATGGAGAATCCATATATCTTGAACCTCCAATGGAGCTTGTAACACCCGAAAATTTTGATGAAAGAATTTTAGAAAAGTTTTCATGCGAAAGGAAGGATCTCGCACGAAAGGTAGTTCTCGCGCGAGAGGTCTGCGACAAGTAGGTCTGGGTATAAATAGCTGTGAACACCCATGCCTGACCCTATTTTATGCGAAAAGTGCTGCTGTTAGAGAGAGAAAACGACTGTGTAAAGAGAGAAAGTGAAGAAATGAAGTGCTAAGGTATGTAACTAGTGTAGTAACTCGTGTTATGTATTAAGAAATGATTATTGATGTATATAACACGTGGTTATGTTGTTTTTTGATTGATAAAGGCTTTAGGAAGGTCGTGTTTGTGCTAGAACTTCACAAGGTGAGTTCTAGTCCCCTTTTTACGCAAGTTTTCATGTTTTGGGGCTATTATGCATACTATAACGTATGAAAATGCTTGTTAATGCTTGGAATGTCGATGTTCATGATGTTAGGTTTGTTAGACAGGCTTTAGATGTGATAAGTTGTGACCGGGCGGGAAAACTCGTAGTTTTCGCGCAAGCAGTTAGGTTGTTCTTTATGAAATTTGAATCTCCAAGTTCTTGTGCGAAAGGTATAGTTCTCACGTGATAGGAAGTTCTGGCGTGACTGAATGTTCTACCCCAGTACTATAGTTCTCGCGCGATAGGAAGTTCTCGCATGAAATTGAAAGATAACGATGATGAAAAACAGAAGTAATGAAGGATGGGATCCTTGTCGCTACCCCGATACTATAATTTGCTTTGTGCATAATGTTTCGAAGAATTGGCTTCGTGCCTAATGAATTGGCTTCGTGCCTAATGAATTGGCTTCGTGCCTATGTATTTGCTTCGTGCACAATGTAACTGCTTCGTGCATACTGTATATACTTCATGCATAATGTTTATTGGTTTGTTTAAAAGCCTCGATAAATTACCAGCTTCATGCACAATGTTGGGGGTTTAGCATATGGTAGGATCCATAAGAAAGTGAAAAGATGTTGACGAACGAACGCATGAAATGAATGATGTGGAACGATAATGTACGATGATGAAAAGTTAATAAATAATTATTGTTCAGGCATAACTATCTTAGGGTCGGATTTAGTATCCGAGATCAACGCTACGCGTGATCTGTGAAATTCCCTTCAGTTTGGGTACTCCGACCTAATGGTATAATGTGGTGCGCATACGAATGTAAGATTCTAGTAAAAGGCATCCCGTGAGGAAAGATTAAGGGTAATAGTGCCTTCCTTAGGATGATCAGATAACAAAACATATAGGTATAGAACATGTATAGAGATAAGAAACAAGTATAGAGGAACATACATGTAATATCAGATGCAAGCCAGCCCTAGCATGCATTCTATATGAAGGTTCCTAGGTTATAGTCTAGGTCAACTGAATTGCCTAATTCTCTATAACCAATGGCTCTGATACCAGTCTGTCACACCCCCGCTGAGAGCGAAAACATGAGGATGCGAACGAGACAGGATCGTCATAACACATGGTTAACAATAGAGATGCAATATATATGTAACTGATGACAAGCGTGTCATGATGACACCCGGCACAAAAGGAGACTTGTGTCGTGTTTAGTCAATATTCGCGACAGCATAGCCATAAGCATAAACTTGTAAATGATTCACATAAATGATTCACATAACCAAAAATTGTATCCTTGTATTTAACTCCCACAACCCGGGAACAAGTATCCAAAAGAATGAAAACTGTTTAATAGACTACAACAATGTTTCAAAATGATTGTTTGTCAAGTATGTTTAGTCTCAAAAATGCATCCTTGGGTCTCCACTAAGGCAGCACTCCTAGATCTTCTGTTACCAATGTCACCTAAAAAAATATGCTCAAAATTGTCAACAAAATTATTGGTGAGCTCGCAGGTTTAAATTGTAAATATGTAATTGATGCTGTATAGTGTTTGTTGTGGAGTACCGTGCATACAATTATAAGTAAGCAAAATCACATAACCATGAGTTTTTACAACCAAACCTAATGACTACACATAGCAACTTGTCAGAATATATTCACCCAAGGCCCGTTACTGGCAGTATGATGGTACCAACTAGTAACCATCTGTCAAGGGTGGTGGTGTCAACCCAGTAGTACTACCAATACCTATCCGTCGGTTCCAACACCAGAATTAAATGGTTGTAAGAAAGAACCACACAGCAACCCATGTATGCATCAGATAAGTACTCATAAAACAGTATCACGTTGATTCCAAGTATGTAAATTGTATGTAAATTATACAGCATAGAAAACGAGTGAGCATACTTTTCCCCTATATTTGTAAAAGATTGAAACATTGTATAAGCATAAAAAGGGCCACGAAACTCACTTGTTAAGTGGTAAGTATGTATGATCAAACTTCCCAAACGTTGTATGTATGAATGGTCAAACACCTATTGACAGTTATGTTAAGCATTAATGATGTGCCTGATGTTAATAATAACGTTTAGTCGGGTCGGGTCGTATCGGTTCGGTCACGGGTAACACACACACAAACACACGCAATAGATCTTATGTTGATCCAAGTACTATAAACGTTGCCATTGTCAATGATATTTGTGTAAAAGTGTTGTTGTTGTTAGAGAAATACTTAGTAAGTATTGGTGTTACAAATCGATTGTTGGTAGTTGTAAATGGTTATGTTGATTTGATTAGTGATAACATTAGTAAGTTTGATAGTGTTAACTTAAATATTGTCATTGGCAACGACAACCATGTCGATGTTACCTTAACATCACACGACAGACACACCGCACACAAGCAGAAATCACACGCAGAAACTCCAATCGCACGACAGGACCAGATGCATGACTCAACACTCTATCTGCATGAATGGACCTTCAATCGTACGAATCAACTTCATTCATACGATTGAACCCTCATTCGTGCGACTCAGCTTTCAGTCATACCACACAGCACCCAATCGCACAACTCAACATTCATTCGCACGATTCAACCTTCATTCGTACGAATTAGCTTCATTCGTACAACTGAACCTCCATTCGTGCGACTAGGCATTCAGTCGTGCGATACACGCACAATCGCACACATTCATCCGCATTGACTCAATCCCATGACAAAATTCATCCGCATGACTCAATCGCACGACACACACATTCGCATGGACTCAGTCGCACGACACACACATTCACATGGACTCAGTCGCACGACTCACTCAATCGCACGGACTCAGTCGTACGATAAGCCCAATCACATGACTCAGTCGCATGACAGACCCAGTCGCCCAGAATAGCAGATCGCGACTGCAGATGTGCTGTGCAGCCTTCGGCTGCTCCGTGCATGAGTTTCACACCTCAAGGACTTCCAGAAACACTTATCTAACATATCTAAGCGAGATGCACACGTAGAAAGGCAACACACGCACCCACACGACCTCATGTGCTCGGGTTGAACCCGAGCACCCGAAACCCTAAAATCGTAGAAGTGAACAAGCAAGAAAATGGCCGACCATGGTCCTCTACCTGCTAGAAATGTGTAGTTTCAGCTGTAGCCGTGGTTTAACCGGTGAAAACGCGAAGAAAACGGGGCGGTTTTGGTGCAAGGTAGAGGAGAGAAGTGGAGAAGAAGAAGATGAAGAAGAAGGTGAAAAATGAAGGCTAGGGCTGGTAAGGGGTTTATATACCCAGCCCTAGTTTGGCAAAATGTCAAGTTTGGTCCCCGCACTTAGTCCCCGGGTTCCTAATTTTCGTTTCGGTTGAAAATGACATAAATAAGCCAGTTATATTAATAGTAGGGGTGTATTTAATGATATCTGTATCATAAAAATGATGTTATTAACGAGGTAAATTTTATATAACATAATATATTTAACGATGACGGTGGCGATATTTGTAAACATTTTAGGTGATAACGATGCATATAATTGATAACACAAGTGTAAAAGACAATCAAGCAAGAATGATATCCATACGAATAATTTATGAAGATGAGGAGTGATCAATTAAAGAAAAGAGAACAGAACACGTCAATTGACGGGCCTTTTGGTGATGGATGTCACAATGGTGTACCAGTGCCTATTGTGTCTGATCGTGACACTCGGTTTACATCCAAGTTTTGGAAGAGATTCCATGATGCGATGGGAATGAGACTACACATTAGCACGACTTATCATCCTTAGACAGATGGTCAGTCTGAGAGGACGATCCAGACGCTTGAGGATATGCTTCGAGCATGCGTGATCGATTTTAGAGGAAGTTGAGATGATCACTTAACGTTAGCAGAATTCTCATACAACAACAGTTATAATGCCAGCATTGGGATGTCACCATACAAGATGCTATCCGGTAGGAGGTGTAGGACGCCCGTATGTTGGGGAGTCATGGGGTAGAAGGAATTAGGAGGTGTCGAGGTGATCGAGGCTATGACGGAAAAGTTAGAAAGGATTAAAGCCTTTATGAAGGCGGTGAAGGATAGACAGAAGTCGTATGCTGACTAAACGCGTAGACCGATCGAGTTCAACGTAGGTGATAGAGTCATGTTGAAAGTCTTACCTTAGAAGGGGATCATTTGGTTCAGGAAACGGGGTAAGCTAAGCCAAAGATACATTGCACGTGTAGGAAAGGTGGCCTATAGGTTAGAACTACCTGATGAGTTAAGTGGGATTCATCTGACATTCCATGTATCACATTTGAGGAAGTGTTTAGCCGATGAAGATATGATTGTACCAATAGAGGATATCAAGATGGATGAATGGCTCAATTATGTAGAGCAACCAATGGCAATCGTTGATCGAAAAGAGAAGAGGCTACGATATAAAGTGGTTCCACTTGTGCATGTGCAGTGGAAACACCGAAAGGGTTCGGAGTCTACGTGGGAGACTGAAGAAGAGATGAGATGCATTACCCACAATTATTTGAATTGTGATGGGTTTTGGAGATGAAACCTTTTTTAGGGGGGTGGACTTGTAACACCTGGAATTCTGTAAAAAAATAATAAAAGAAAGGAAAGATAATAAGAAAAGAAAGACAAAGTATCTTGCCAAGGGGGAAAACAAGCTAAAGTCGAGGGGCGTAAGTGCAAAAAAGTATAAAAACTCAATATTTTAATATATTATGAGTATGGCCGCCCATATAGCATCCATCCCATCTGCTTTTGTCGACCAAAAAGAGTAGAAAGAGAATAAGAGCATATTTCTTTGGTTCTACAGAGAGAAAGAAACAAATCTTGGCCTATGTAAGTAAATTTTGAATAATTGGTTTGATTTTACTTAATGTTTGACCATGAAACCGAGTCTTTCATGTTTCTATGTGTTTATATGTGTTCGGGTTATGTGTTCTTGATGTTCTAGGTGTTAGAAACCTAAGCAGTCTAGGTGAGTTTCTAGACCCCGGTTTTTATGTGTTCTTAATGTTTTTAGGGCTGAAAATGCATGTAAAAAATTTTTATAAGTGTTATGTATGTAACTGTATGTATATGTGAATGTGCTTGGGTGTTTTATGGTTGTTAGTGCCTTGTTGATGTTTAGAATGGTAGTAACAAGTTTAGAATATGCTAAGATGATGTTTGGGACCGAAAAATAACTTAGAAAAACATAAATAGGTTGCCATGCGCCTAAACAGGGCCCATGCGCCTAAGAATTTGACTTAGAAAGCCTAAGTTAGGCTCATGCACCCAACAGTACCCTCATACGCCCAAACAGTACCGTCATGCGCCCGAACAGTGCTCATGCGCCTAGAAAATGCCTTAGAAATACTAAGTGTAAGCCCATGCGCCTGCACAGTGGTTCATGCGCCTAGAAAATTTGGCCAGACGTTTAAGTGTTAGGGTCATGCGCCCCAATAGTGCCCATGTGCCCACTTTTACTCAGGCGCCTAAGTACAGACTCATGCGCCTGAACAGTAAAAATGCCTAAGTTAGGCAGAAAATGCCCAAGAATAAGGCCCATGCGCCCGAATAGTGTTGAAACGCCTAAACAGGCCTCATGCGCCTGCAGAGTGTTAACGCACCCAAAACACTTGGAAAATTTCCTGGAATTTTAGGAAAAACAGATATTAGGGTTTTGACCTTAGTTTGACTTATGGACTATAACTGCCTATAGTCTATGATTAAAGAGTGTCGATGATCTGATGTATATATATGAATGATGTGTTATCTTTTAACTGTTTCCAGAACGTATATATTATATTAAATACGTTATGTATTATGTTATTACTTTACGTAGTATGAAATATGTATTAATGAACATAAAGTATAACGTAATAAAGTGAAAGATAACAAAGATGAAAAGTGGAATGTAATGAACGAAAGAATGGCATGCATGCAAAGAGAAAGGAGGTGCACGACCATGTAGTCATTGGCTCAACTGTGTGCGGTTTTAATTACTCGAAGGATGCATACAGGGTCAATCATTGAGATTGACGAGACCCTTGTGGCATGCCCTAGGTGATTGGATGAGCTTTATGCATAATGTTCGGGGTCTATTTGTAGACCACAGGCCCAACATCAGCTTCGTGCACAATGTTTGGGGTACTACACCTGGATGAAAAGGGAGAGATGACATGCCCTAGGTGACTGGGTCAGCTTCGTGCGCAATGTTTGGGGTCTATTTGTAGACCTCAGGCCCAGTATCAGCATCGTGCACAATGTTTGGGGTATGTACATCGATCCGTATGAAAGTAAAAGAATGATGGAAAGTACGAAACGAAAGAATGTGAATGAAAGTTAAGAATGATGAAAGTACAAGACGAAGAAATATGAATGAAAATAAAGAATGATGAAAAGTATGAAACGAAAGAATGTGATTGAAAGTAAAAATGATGAAAAGTACTAAACAAAAGAATGTGAATGAAAGTAAAGAATGATGAAAAGTACAAAACGAAAGTATATATACGATGATGAAAGATAGTAATGAAAGTATGAAAGAACGAAATAAACAATGAATATTGTTTGAATGTACGTATGATGTGTGCTCGTATACGAAAGTAAAGTATTTTATGGAAAAGTATATTTTTTAGATAAAACACCCAAGATATTTTGATACTTATAAAACTAAAACTCACTCAGCAACGCTGACTTTTATGTATTTTCAGTTAGCAGGTAATTTGCTGAGGATGGCACACAGGGAGGCTACTCGGCAGGGCAAGACTGGCATCCATCCACGCATAATATTATTGTTGTTTTGTAATGAAATTAATAGATGCTTTTGTAACTGACAAACAATGTTGTATTGCTTAACAATAGTAATCATCAATGAAATGAATGGTTTTTGTTAACTTACTTCCGCTGCTTATTTTATGAAATATGTATTGTTTTATGTAATAATGTGATGATTGTCCAACTGTAAGCGTCTCGGGAACGGGGCCTTATAGCTGTAGTGTCCGTATTTGTTCTACCAGCATTTCTTTGGACACTTAGAATATAATTTGAAGACTTTCATCGGCATTGTTCATCCGCATTTGCTACAGTTCCATCCGCATTTGCTATAGTGTCATCCACATTTGCTACAGTGTCATCAGCATTTGCTATAGTGCCATCAGCATTTCTTTGGACACTTAGAATATTTTCTGAAGAATATTTTCTGAAGACTTTCATCCATATTTGTTCTTGCTCATCTACATTTCTTTAGGTACTTAGGTTTCTTTTTCTAGAATTTTAGGAAGTAGAATTTAAATGCTAAGAAATGATGTCTCGGGGCAGTTTATGCTCATTTATGTTGTGTTTGCTTTGTGTGCTGCTATGATGATGTTGTTCCATGCTATGTTTATGATGTGACTTTACATGGTATGTTATACTTATGTATGTATGTAAAGTATTATGTAATGAAAGTGGAAGATAACAAATGATATAATATGGAAGTAGTGGATGATGAGATCCTTGTCGTGTACCCCGGTACTGTGTTAGTCTTCGGACACGAGTCGGGGGTTTATTTACAAGCCCCGGCACAGTGTCAACTTTCAAGCACGAGTCATGGGTATTGCATGAGATAGGATCACATGTGATGGAGATGAGATCTTGTTGCTTGCTCCGGTACTGTGTCAGTCTTTGGACACGAGTCGGGGGTTTGTTTACAGGCCCCGACACAGTATCAGCTTTTGAGCATGAGTCGGGGGTGTTGCATACGAGATGGGATCCTTGTCGCATACCCGGTACTGTGTCAGTCTTCGGACACGAGTCGAGGGTTTGTTTACAGGCCCCAGCACAGTATCAGCTTTCGAGCACGAGTTGGGGGTATTGCATGAGACAAGATTCGTATGATAGTAAGTAATGTATTGATTAATGATGAACGACGATGAAGATAATAATAATTATTATCAATGTTTACGTATGATATATGATTGCAAGCGAATGTAAAGGTTATGTTTTAACGAAAGTAAAGTATTTTATTTATAAAACTAGAACTCACTCAGTGTCATTGACTTTTTGTATGCATGATAGTTGGCAGGTATTTTGTTGATGCTAAGGAGTTGCAAGCATGGATGTATATGCTACTGGGAGCATCTTGAGGCTGGCATCCACATTTTGACATGTTATAGTGTTTTGATATGTAAACGAATGATGTAATGTAATGAAATGACATGTTTTAATTATTAATGAAATGATGAAAATCAATCTAGTCAAACATATTGAACAGGAACTTTGAAATAACAATATTCAATATGAAGAGGTTGATTTCTCCAAGGATGTTTGTAAATCTCTCACAAATCAACAAACACTAACCATGGTGCAGAAACCCATGATCAATGTGTATGATTTCAGTGTGTGTGTGTGTGTGTTTGTGTGTTAGAATGCACGATAATAAAATTGCTTGTTTGATTGATAATTTATTCAAAAAGCTTTCAAAGGATTAGGTAGAGTGCTATTTATAGCCTATACACAAAAGCTATATACAATTACTAATCTACCCTTATGTAAATGAAATTACATAAAAATGAATCCTAAGTCTATAAGTCATTCACTGTGGGAATAAGTTATCCACTGTGGAGAATAAGTCATTCACTGTGGGAATAAGTTATCCACTGTGGAGAATAAGTCATCCACTGTGGATCTTGTTTGTTCATCCGCTGTGGTGAAGATGTTCATCCGTTGTGAATTACTTCATCTGCTGTGAAGAAGTTCTTCATCCGCTGTGGAGTAGTTCTTCATCCGCTATGGATTACTTCATCTGCTATGGATTTCTTCATCCGCATTGGGTGACTTCATCCGCTGTGGACTTCTTCATTCGTATTGGTTGACTTCATCCGCATTGGGTGACTTAGCAAAAATTTCTTTATCTACAAAATCTAAAAAAGAAATTTATATATATGTTAGTGATTATTATGAATGTTAATGATGTTAATGTGTTTCTAATGTATGATTCATATGTTAAAACACATTTGATTGATTATTTGATAATGGTAAGCATCATACTTTCTTGCATTAATTCTTAATGCACTTTGTTGAGTCCAACAGTACTCCCCCTAAGTATGATGTTGCCATTGATTGATTGGTTTTGTTTGTTAATTGTGTGTGTATGTTAATTTTGTTTTGTTTAATATAAGGAGTCCAACAGTACTCCCCCTAGGTGTATATTTTGTTTTCTGTTTTATATTAAAGATGTTAATGTGTCTGTTTCGTTTGTATGTTATGTATGATTGTTGTTTGTATGTTTCTTTGTATATTTGATGGTTTTGTCTTTGTTTGTTTCTTTTGTTTGTTATGCATGATAGATTGTTTGGTATGAGTGAATGATTATTCTTGTGTATATTGATTGATCATAAGTGTAGCACTTGTCTGTGTTGATTAATTGATTGTTTAAGGTTGCACAAGTGTAATCTTATGATTGTTTGAATTGTTAGTTTACATGTATGATTGATTGTTTGAATGTTTGTGTTTTTTATTAATATGTATGTATTGGTGTATGAATGTATGTTTGCATGAATGTCACGTGTTTATATCAACAACACATGAATGTTTGTTTGAATCCATATGTATGTTATAAACACATGTATGTATGCTTGTATGTTTGTCATATGCATAAAATCATGTGACATTATGATTGTTTGCTCCTGAGTATAAGATCACTTATATGTATGATTGAATGATTGTATGATTATCATATGTATAATAACATATGTATGCATGATTGTATGATTGAATGAGAAAATAAGAATTATAGAGAAGGATATGTATTGGTTGTTTGTTCTGCCAGTGATGATAAGAAACCTCGGATAGGTTCAAAATGGATCGATTTTGTGTTATGATTAAGCAATCAACAATTAAAAGAACAAAGTAATCAAAAATTGCAAAGATTCAAATCAGTTTCTATTGATTAGATGCAAGGATTACAGTGTACAATTGAGAGAAATGTTCAAACGTCTAACTACACAATACACTTAATCCTATTTATACTAAACAAAGAAACTAAAGGAACATATATTACACAATAAGTCCCTATACTATTTCAAAACTAAAATACAATGCAAAAGTAAAATACACAGACAAAAATAAAGACAACATGTTAAATCTTTAAGAGGTGCTAACAATACTCCCCCTTGTTGGATCTTATATGCCCAAGACACATACAAGATTGATGTGGTTAGTACGTTATGATCCAAGTCGGGTTATACCCAATAACAAGCTAAGCACATACCAATAAATATTTATTTGTTGATATGATCAAACAAACAAATATTCACACGAATTTAGAAAATAGGTTTTCTAAATTATTGCATTTGAAATAGAACAAATTATATGGATAATTTGTTTTATAAATTATTGCATTTGAAATAGAATAAATTATATGGATAAGTTTGTTTGTGAGAAATTATTTGTATCACTATTTAAGTTAGTTAAATAATAACAAATAATAGTGTGTTAAAGTTATAAAATTAAAAAGGGGTTTAATTTTGTAAACTTATGGGATTAAAGAGTGTAACAATTTTATAAAAGTGAAATGGGTGGGAACCCATTTCAAAACCCCAATTTTCGGGCACCCAAGGGGGCATTGGGATTCCTTTTGTCTTGGTTCTTTACAAGACTTTATACCTTACAACACTCTACCTAATTCACACTCTCTCTTACACACCTAATTGCAAGAACACTCTTCTTTTGTGGCTGAAAATTTCGGATCTAAGGAGGTAGATTGCTGAAATTTTCGTTTTTGAAAGAGGCATAAGAAGAAGGTTTTGGTGTTGCAATTCCTAACAAGTTAGGTGTTTGCAAGAACTTGTGGGTATGAGGACTTCTCTTTAGAGGCTAGGCATTCAAGAAGCATCATCATCTTCTTATCATCAATTCTACATTCCTTTGTTCTTGAAAGGTAGTTTCAAGAACACCCTATGGTTGTTCTTTTCATTTTTTTAATAGCATTTTATTTCACATACATATGATCCTTGTTCATGGGTTTGTTTTGTGTTAAAGAATGGTTTATTTTCAGATTAGTAAACCTAATTTAACAACTTATATCTGCTGCGTTTTCGTAGTTTAAATTGCTAAACTAACTTTGATAATCTTGTCACAAACTACAATGGCATCTAGAGGCGGTTATATGAAATATTTGCTTCAAAAGTCCAAGAAAAGTTAGTTTTCATGGACTTTTTCAACCCATTAGGTGCTATTTTTGTTATGGATGTATGAATCCCTTGTCTTTTAAGATTTATTTTACATGCTTTAGAATAAACCTTGAAAGATTGATGTCAAATGCTTGATTGTTTTGTTTGGACAAAAACCCTAAAATTTTAGTTTATGTTGGCTGAAATTTTAGGGTTAAAAAGGGAGTTCATAGTTGTTCTTGAATGTTGTATTTGGTACATATTTTGTTGCATAACATAGCCTTGACCTAATGTGATTTGGATTTGGTTGATTGTGATTTTGTCATGTTTGGTTTTGTTCTTGAAAGGGTTGTAATATTTTTGTGTTCGTATTTTGGGTTGTAATTTATTTATTCATTGGTTATGTGATTAATAGATTAGGTGCATTTCGTTTATTAGAAAAATTGTATTAGGATATGATTTTGTAAAAGAAGATGCACAAGTTGAAGACCCAAAGGACACAAAAGACATGGACACTTGAAGCATTTGGATGTGGATTCAAGTAGGAGTTCATGGACACATATTGATGTGTCATTGTTAACCCTTAGGAAAGACCTAATGACAACACTTGTGATGGCAAACAAGTGTAGTCAACATAGTGGCTATTGTTATGCACTTGTAATTGTAATGGTTGTGCTTGTTTGGTTGTTTGTTTTATAGTTGATTGTTTGATATTTGGATATGCATAACAAATGTCACACCCTCAATTTCCATGAACGGGGTTTTACCGTTAGGCGTGTGACATACCAGGATCTCAGACACAGTCATATCGAACGACACTATATGAATTTAGGATAAACATTTGACTTCATTCAAAGGAACATAAACAAAGTTTACAAAAGCGTGGAAGCGAGTACATAAGTTGTAAATCCATTACAGTACTGTTACATTAGCCATGTTTAGACAAAATGTTCAATGCTGAAAATAAACTAGATGAATGCATGTCCTGAGTGCGATTCCTGT
>BJCO01701019.1:0-16981 GCA_018326465.1 Flaveria floridana | reverse complement strand
GCGGTATTTACTGCTTGCATCAATCTTCTATGAATCTTGGGCAAGTGGGAGATTGTAGGATTCTGTGTGCCCAAGACACTTAGAATATTGATGTGGTTGATACGTTATGATCCAAGTCGGGTTATACCCAATAACAAGCTTAGCAAACATCAATTAATATTTAATTGATGATATGATCATACAATTAAATATTTACACCAATTTAGAAAATGGGTTTTCTAAACAAGTTGCATATGAGATGGAACAATTTATTAGGATATTTTGTTCAATGATATTATTTGTAATGTTATTTATATTAGTTAGATGACATTACAAATTAATAATATGAGTAAATATATTATACAATTAAAAGGTTAGTTGTATATAAATATCTAGTTAGAAGACTTGTAACTTTATAATGTGTGATAATTTTAAAAGGGAAACTCTTAAAATTTGAGTGCTTTGGCCGCCCCCTTTCTTGCATCCTATTGGACCTTTGTGTCCTTGAAACTTACAAGTCTTTACTATTAAAACACTCCATCAATCTCATCATTCACACATGCAACAAAGAAAAACAAAAACACCCTCTCTATCTCTCTCTTTGCTCTCGGCATTTTGGCAGCAGAATTAGGGTTTTGTTTTGGTTTCTTGGTGTTATTTCTCCCTAACAAGAAGGGTTTTTGCTTCAAGGCTTGGGGTATAAACACTTGAGGATTTCTTACTTGAAGTCTTGGTCGTTTTGGAGCATCATTCAACATTTCCTTAGTCGTTTGTTTTTGCTGCAGAAAGGTAGTTGTTCACAGCTCTATGTAGCTGTGATTTTATGCTCATTAACATATTGTTCATAGCTTGATTGTTCACATATAATAATCCTTTTGATTTGGGTTTGTTTTCCATCTTAAAACATCACTAAGAACATGAAATTTTCAGCCTTTAAAATTGTTTTTAAAAGCTACATATCCGCTGCGTTTTCTAAAAGTTTAAATGGTTAAACTTGGATTTTGTGTTCTTGCAAACCCATCATGGGATCCACAAATGCTTGTTGAAATAATTAAACCTAAATCATCACCAATGTATGTCAAAACTCTGTGTATGGATGTAAGAAGACAAGTACACTGACAATCATCATGAGCTGCAATTCTTGAAAGTCCAAATCATTGTGGGTATCTTACAGTACTAGTATGATTTCCTAAACTTGCTAATGACTCTCGATGAAAACAAGAATCCAGCATCAAAAAGGCTTTGGTAAAATGTCCCAAATGATTTGATAAACCTGTATGATTCCATAATGAATTGTTCCAGTTATGATCAACATAACTTGATACTATACTGTCTAGAAAGGAAAATCTGATAGATACTTATCTTAGGATTTTAACCTCACACAAAATTACAGAAATAAGTTTTAGTTTTGTCTTTTAGTTATAGTTGTTTAATTTGTTTAGTTTTTAGTCAGCTTAGCTATTAAACGTCGGACTATGCATTGGAATTCTATCTGGGATTTAATCACTTAAAAGGGTCACGTCTGAGGTGACCAAATGGGTTTTTCTAATGTTAAAAGGGGTCATATCTGATGTGACAAACTGATTTTACTGTTAAAAGGATCACGTCTGAGGTGATCAAAAGTTTCCTAAGTTAAAATGGTCATGCCTGAGATGATCACTGGTCAAAATGTTTTATCAATCGTTAAAAGGGATAAGTGTTAAATGGTCATAAAGTTAAAATCACAAGTATTAGCCATTCACATGACTGGACCATGAGTATGGACCAGCCATACGATTGGACCATACGTATGCGCCCAATCGCACGAATGGAGGTGACTGACTGTGCCAGTCGCACGACTGAAACCCATTCGCATGAATGGAGGTGACCGACTGTGCCAGTCGCATGACTGATCTGCAATCGCATGATTGGAGGTGACCGAATGTGCCAGTCGCACGACTGACCCTCAGTCACACGAATCAAGTATGCGACTAGGTTTAGTCACACGTCTGGAGGAAACCATAGTATAAATAGATGGGGAGTCGGTCGCACATTCTCATTCACCCCTCAATCGCTCTCAAATGCACGACACACCATTACTCTGCCAAAATTTCATTTGATTGATTTAGATCATTGTTTGTAGTATCCTAATGATTTGTACTGCTCTTCCATGTAATGCGAGATATGGTGCAACTCAAAGACCAATAAATTCGTGCCCTTATGATCGAACTTAAAGCCTAAATATAACCGAGACTTAGTTTGACAAATAAACCAATAAAACTAAGTATCTTGATCGAATAAAAGTTATTAGGTGTTAAGTTGGACATTTGCAAAACTGATGAGTCAAACCACGTCTAACATCATGTTTTGCTCAAAATTTGAAATTGACTGGATAAACAGTCTATCATGCGAATGGACACCCTGATTAACCTTAATCGCACGACTGAGATGGACGAATGGCTGAATCACACGACTGAACCATGCGTATGAGTTCAGTAGCACGACTGGTGTAAACGCATGAGAGAACATACGACTAAGCCCAGTCGCATGACTCAGTTGTACGTATGAGCTCATTCGCACTACTAGATGTCAGTCGCACAGTCTATTCGCATGACTAGATCTCAGTCGCACAGCCCATTCGCATGACAGAACAAAAGTTTTCAAGTCCAATGAATCAAATTATCATTGATTGACACTTACTAACGTTTATTTACTTTGTGTAACAGATGGCGAGTCATTGGACTATGAGCACAAAGTATAACATTTGTGCTCATCTGGATCGGTCCTCAAGGAATGCGGATGAGTTCTCCGGCATTATCATATTCTTACGGAGATCGAGGATATTTCGTGCCATCTTGATGCCGTGCACACCGTACCGATCAGTTCAGCAGGCTTTCTGGGAAAGCGCTATCATTGACAGGTCCTCTGAGCCTCACTGTATCAGGAGCTCTATTTTTGGGGAGGCTATTGAGATCACATAGGATGATCTCAGGACTGTATTAGAGTTTAGGGACGATACTGACTGCCCTACACGGCAACATCCACTGATAGTCCGAGGATGTTTTCTAAGGGCTAAGTACTCAGGGAATATCAACGCAGGTGTGCTCAACAAGAGCAAGCCCATGTGCTGCTGAAATGTATTGCCTCGAGGAACGGAGGCTTCGATGAGCTGTCTGATCAGATGCAGAACGCTTATGTGGCGTTGGTGCTAAACTTTCCATTCAGCTTCTCGAGGATGATCTTCAACTATATGGTGGAGAACATCGAGGCAAAGGGAAATGAGGGATTTTGCATGTACCCTCGCTTCATGCAGATGATCATTGACCTGAAGCTCCCGTTGCTACTAATGGAGAAGGAGGACGTCATGGTTCTAGAGGTGATAGATGATACCACTCTAAAACGGATGAAGGTTTACCGGGGTAAGCAGGTGAAGCCCCCGGTAAGGCGACTGTTTGGGCATCTGGCCTGGGAGGAGTATGTGGCGCCAGCTCGGCGAAAGTGGCGCCACGATGACAGCGACTCGGACACCGAGCAGATTATGCTCCTGGGTGATGACTCCGATGATGATGACAGTGGTGATGGTGGAGATACTGGCCCCACCCAATCTAGGGTCACTGCTACTGATGTGACATCTCCACCATCCACCCAAGAAGGTGCTAAGATTGCTTGATTCCATCAGGAATTCTAACCTGATGAGGAGGAGGAGTCAGATGAAGAACCTCTGGTGCGAACAGTGGGAAGTCGGGTCGTAGCCACTAAGAGAGGTGTTAGGGCGGTTGGTGGAGGCCAGGGTGAGTTTGGGGAGGCTACTTCTGATCCATCTTACACCCCAGACCAGCCCAGTAGCCAAGGGGGAGCCTCGGTATCCAAGGGATCGAGGAAAAAGAGGATGGCTCAACCCTATGGCAAGAAGGGGAAGAGACCTAGGTTCACGTTGGTTACCACCACTTCTACCACTCCACCCACCACTTCTACTACACCACCCACCACTACTATCACAGCACCCTCAACCACTACTACTACCCCTCCACCTTCCACCACTACAGTCTACCATCCACTACCCACTCACATACCACCACCCTATTCACCACAGCCACCACTACTACCACTAGCCACCAAGTTGGTCCCTCATCACACACCACATTCACTACTGGATCTACTCTACCCTCTATTGGGATAGAGGAACAGCTGGCAGCACTGAACCGTGTGGTGCTGAAACTGTTGGCTGCTGATGAAGAGAAGGCTGCACGTCTACGTCAGCTTGAGGAGCTCAACGCTACCCAAGCATCCATAGATTATGCTATTTTTTATTACTATATAAATGTTATGTCTAAATATGGTATTGGAAATATTTTAAAAATGTTGACACATATATATTGAATATTTAAGAGCAGTGACTAATATAATTAGTCTTTAAAATTTCTATAAATATATAGGCGTTCTACGGGATATAGAATACAATTTTTTCATATTATTTTATTCATCCACATAAATTTGTATATTCTACTTTCTAAATTCTAAATTCTAACGGTCTGAATGTGACTGTAAACCATAATTGTTGCATCAATATTATTATAAAAGATATTTGTTATTGATACACATAAATATTTTCTCATTCTTTCTATCTTTCTCTATACATATATACGCGTTACACATATAAAGTCTTAGATAGGCGTAAAAAATTAGTACACAAAAGTATTTTTAAACCTCTAGTAATTATTCTAAAAAATAAGTAGATATATAACACAATCCGTGTAGAAGAGAATCTAGTATAATACAATTATTGTGTTAAAAATGAGAACTTCAGTAAGTTAACAATCCTACATTATAAAAACTAAAAACACTCAAAACAGTATTAAGCCCACAATAAAGTTGCATCCATAGATTTAGATAAGAATATAATAAGTATTAAATCAAACCGAACAATTGTTTAGAATAACATCACAAAAAGTACTGGAATCAGACATTAAAACAAAAAATAAAAATCTAGAAATTTTTTGTTAATTGAAAAGATAAGACTACTTTTCAAGTTTTGGAATAATTAATGTTGCATTTCCATCTTCGTGACCTTCGTATTTCTTTTCTCTTGAACTTGGTTTTGTAGAAAGACTTAGGTGTTGTTTGTATTTTTTGTAGCAAAATGTCTGCAGTCTGCGGACTACAACTGCAGATATCTGCAGGAGAAGAGGTGGACCAAATGGCTGCACTCTACAAAAAGAATACGGTTTATTTTTTAACATCTGTAGACTGAAAAAATAGTTTGTAATTAAAATATCTCAATCAGTCATCACCAATCCATGATCTACAACCATGAAATTTCTCTTAATTCACAATTACCATCCACGTTTCACCGTTCCGCATCTCCAAATTACCTTAACGCCCCCTAATTGGTCAATTCAGCTCAATTACAAAATCTCCTCTTCCAAAATCACACCTAAACCTAACTCGCAAAATTCACTTCCTAAACTAATTCACAAGTCACATAATTTACAGAGCAAAATGCACATACTGAAAGCAAAACTTTTCAAATCCTTCCACACATCTACATCATACAAAACACGAAAGTGGGATAAACTCATAAACACACACCAACCTTTTCATTTATGAAGTGAGTACGGATCTTGCCGAGCTCTTTATCCACACGAAGGCGCTCTTGCTCTTTGTTCTGGCAATTATGGATTTCGGAGATGAAGACGGAGAGACCTCTCATTCCGGATAACGCCATCTCCATTGGACTTCAGATCCGATCCGACGAAGATGCGATTGCGTGTGTGTGGAATCCAGCAGTTAGTTAGTTTGATTGTGGATGAGAGTCGAGTTCGATTGAAGAAACGTTGTGAATGTGAGATCAAATTATGGATTCACGGAAACGAAAATCCACCGGCTTCAACAGCCACCTGAGCAGGCGAAACCACCGTTGCCGGAGATTCTGAAGCATCGACAGCGTATTTCCTCGGCCGCCCCTCTCTTCCACTTAACCGCAACGCCACCACTTGCAGTCCGCCATGGAGTCATCTGCACCAGCAGTGCCGTTAGGGTTGCTGTAAGTAGGCGTCGATGATGGAGACGTTGTAGGTTGGTTTATGGAGGTGTACATGGCTGCTGGAATATGGTAAGGGGGAAGGAGGAGGGTAGAAGAGGTTAGAAGATTGTAGAAGTGAGAAGACCATGTCTGCACCAAGAAGACCTCGCGCAGACCTTTTCTAATGAAACGTCTTCGAAAACAACAAACGCACTGCAGAGACTTATGTCTGCGCGTGGTCTTCTTGGTGCAGACATAAGAGGTCACGAAGACCTTTTTAGAAAAAAACAAACACCGCCTTGGATAAATCTCCATCGACATTATACACACTTAAGATTACATTTTAAATTTGTATATGAAGATGCTTCGGAAGGGCTTGGTTCTTTAACAAAGATGGACTTTGCCTTCTTTTTTTCAACATCAAAAGGTGGTGTTACATTATCTCTGGTGTAGGAAACAGAATCCTATAGATGAAATAGGAATTAAAAAACATTTTACAAATATTGTTACACTGAAACTTAATTTTATTTTCTTAATAACAATACTAACCTTAATACCATTTGTATTCTCCGATGCTATGGCAGATATTGATTGAGAATCGACATGTTGTTTGTATATAATGAGAGTGGTATGTTAGGTATTTTAATACAAATAGAGTACACAAGGTAAGCATTACAACATTGATCATGAAAATTTAATAAAACAAAATTTAAGTTTCAAAAACCAGACAGACACTAAAAATATCAATAAATTGTAGAACTGGAGCAGTAAAGTACTGCATGATCATTGACATATGTACATATCCAACTTCAAACTTATTCCCAAGATCACAAAGTATAGAAATATCACTGGTTAGTTTTGAGATGGTGTGAAACACAAATTCTTTTCAATATTAAATTTGCTTATTTCAATCTTGAAGGCAATTTTTTTCCAACAACACGTTCAATTCCTTATGAATAACTGGTAAACAAAAATAATTGTAAAGATTTTGGGTTTGCCGTACTAAATCATGAACAAGAAAGTACGAAAAGTAAAAGTGTTTTACCTCTTTACTCTACTATTATTTTAAGAAGCTTAAACGCATCACAATCAAAAAGAGCAAGCGTAACAACACCAATTGAATCGCGAACACGTATGGGAATTTTAAACCTATTAATATAAATGGACTTCTTTTATGAATGAAAACCCATAAAAATAATTAGAAGTAATTTATTCAAGTTTGCAAAAAGGAGTATTTGATACAAAAAGAATATTAAAAAAAGTGACTGCTAACCTTGTATTCACTGCTGACAAAATTGTCCGTCGCAATCATTGTTTTCACATTTCTAACGTTTTCTACCTTCACCATTTCACCATCAACAGACTGATCTGTTTTTAATATCAAAACACCCATTGAACCTATCTTTTTGTTATATTTTTTGCATCCATGGTTGAACCATGCTATTTCAGTACATATTGCCTTGATAGTTCCAAAATTTATAAGATATTTTGGCTGTAAATAAGACAATAATGGTTATAATAAGTAAATACTTTATAAACATGCTTGATAAACATTTAACATTAAAGGTTATTAGAAAATTCAATGTCCATATCGATGCTATGTCAGTGATGTCATAAAGAAAACTGAAATCAATTTTGTTGAGAAATTCATCTTCAACGGATGACACAATTTGTAAGGCCCCGTTCCCAGAACGCTTACAGTTGGTCATTCATAGCGTAAAACATTTAAAACATGACATTTGCAGCGGAATTTAAACAAACATCCATTTAAAACATATAAATCATAATATGAACAAACACTTATCTCACAAATATAATAAATACATTATACTATTCAAGTTAAAACAGGATTTCATAATTTAGGGATGCTAAATCATGTGCGCCAAGTAGCTTCCAACCCCCGTGTCATCCTCAGCATCAGCCTTTACCTATCAACTATTATGCATAAAAGTCAGCTTTGCTGAGTGAGTCCTAGTTTTAAGTAACAGGATAAAATATATACTTTTCTTCCTTTTAATGAACACGCATACATCATAACATATAACATTACTTGCGACGTATCACACCGTTGAACATGTTCATTATCTTTCTTTCATTCATTCATTATCATCCACTTCATCTTAAACCTGGTTTGCACGAAGCAAGAGCCCAAACGTCTTGATTGACAAAGAATGCCAACCACTGCCGATACACATAAACGTGGTAGCTAACCCCCGACAGTTGATCCACACTGCAAGGCGCATGGCCTGATCATGAATACGGATCCATCATCATACATTAGACCTGCATAAGTGTAGTCCATTATAGTGCTTGCAAGACTTTTCATCAAAAAATGGGTCCGGGGGTAACATTTCTTTAGTTCCACTTTTCACTAGTTTTATCTTCCACTTTAATATATAATACTTTACTTATTAAGTATACAACATATCAAGTACAGTTTATCATGGAGCATAACTATCATCAGGAAGATAGAAGAATATAACACCGTATAACCGACCCTTCATGGGACAGCAGGGGTTCAGGGGCGGCAGCCCCTCATAGTGGGGTTCTAGGGGCAGCAGCCCCTACTGGGGTCCAAGGGGGGCCGTGCTGCCAGGTTAGCATGAAAAAAATTTATGTAAAGGACTTTATATAGCATATTTTGTTATAAAAAAATTATTATCTTGTTAAAACCTCTTGAAAACTTTGCCTTGGAAATCTTAGGTTTACTATGCATAATAGCCCCAAAACATGGAAAAAATTGTAAATTAGGGGATCTAGAACTCACTTGGTCAAAGTAAATAGTTTCTCGTCTAAGTTTTCTAGGCTAGGTTCGCACTACACAGCCTGACACATAAGTTAACACTCAAATAGGTCATTTCTATGCAATTTCACTGCCAGTTTCGCTGCTAGTGGTAGTTTCGTTGGTAGGTTCGCTGACAGTATCGCTAATAGTTTCACCCAGCAGTTTCGCACGGTAGTTTCACTGCTAGGTGCGCCCAACTTTTGTTGGAATTTCCTAGGTTCGCAAGTTCTATTGGTCAACCTGGGCACTAGCAAAATTACTTGTAAGACTGTAGTTTCGCTGAGAATTCACTTAGTTTCACTGGAAGAGCCCACAGTTTCGCTGATCGGGCCCACAGTTTCCCTGATCGGGCCCACAGTTTCGTTGGACGTATAAAAATGACAAGCCATCCCGTTTTTATCCCAAAATCTTAACTTCTACGTTCAAATCCTTGGTTTATCATCCATGAAACAATATCTAACCTTTTTACACGTTTTCATATGTAAAAATGTGACCTTTATGTGATTCTTTAAAACTTTTGAACCCAAACCCTAGAAATCCGGATCTGTTCTATAGAGGTGTTTAGAGGACGATTCTTACCTTGATTTGTTGCTTCTTTCTTGTGGTTTAAATCTCAAACTCGCAGATCTTGAATGCCTTCAACAATGAAACACCAAATCTTGAGTTTTCTCCACCTTCTGTCTCTACTTTCTCTCTCTAGAAGTTGGGGGCTAGGGTTGCAAATGAGGAGGGTGGGGGTTGATCATGCATGTTTAAGGGCTGATTATAGGCCCTTAAACCCATCAAAACTTAGCCCATTAGGGTTAATTTAGTCTATAACCCACCTTTCTTCCTTATTTATATTAATTAACCCTTAACAAAGCCCACTATTATTAAATGGCTTGCTTCGAAAATTTTGGGACGTTAAAAGTCTCTCCCTCTTATTTAGGTTTCGTCTTCAAAACCTGTCAGTCATTAAACAATTGGGGATAATATTGCCTCATATCCTCCTCGGTCTTCCACGTAGACTCCGACCCCTACTGCCTCATCTCCTCCTCGGTCTTCCACGTAGACTCCGACCCCTTCATGTGTCTCCACTGTACTCGTACCAGCGGAACCACTTTATTCCTTAAGTGCTTCTCTTTTTGATCAAGGATGGCCACTGGATGCTCTACATAATTCAACCATTCATCCACCTCAATATCTTCAAACGGTACAACTACATAATCTCCTGTTAAGCATTTCCTTAGATGAGATACATGGAATGTAGGATGGATTCCACTCAACTCATCTGGTAGCTCCAATCTGTAGGCCACTTCTCCAACCCTTGTGATGAAGCGGAATGGCCCTATGTACCTCGGGCTCAACTTTCCCCATTTCCAAAATCTGATGATCCCCTTCCAGGGAGATACCTTGAGCATAACCTTATCACCGACCTCGAATTCTGTTGGCCTACGACTCTTATCAGCATAACACATTTGGTGATCCTTCACTGCTTTCATGAACGCTTTAATCTTATCTAACTTCTCGGTCGTAACCTCATTCACTTCAAGGCTTCCCAATTCCTTTTGCCCGATCTCACCCCAACACACAGGTGTCCTACACTTCCTACCGTACAACATCTTATAAGGTGGCATGCCAATACTGGCATGATAACTATTATTATATGAGAATTCTGCCAACGGTAAGTGTTAGTCCCAACTTCCTCCGAAGTCGATTACGCACACTCGTAGCATGTCTTCCAATGTCTGAATTGTTCTTTCCGACTGACCATCGTCTGGGAGTGGTAAGCCGTACAGATATGTTGTCTAGTCCCCATTGCATCGTGAAATCTCTTCCAAAATTTAGACGTAAACCGCGTGTCTCTATCATAAACAATAGACACTGGTACACCATGACGAGCCATGATTTCCTTGATAAATAGCTCTGCTAACCGCTCAGAGGAATAGTCTCGCGAATTGGCAGGAAATAGGCGCTCTTCATTAGACGGTCTACGATCACCCAGATTACGTCACACCCCCTCATCGTGCGAGGTAACTTGGTGATGAAGTCCATTGTGATATGCTCCTATTTCTATTCAGGAAGGTTAAGAGGCTGGATCTTCCCGTACGGCCTTTGATGCTCTGCCTTTACTTGTAAGCAAGTTAGGCATTTGCCCATGTACTTAGCCATGTCACGCTTCATTCCCGGCCACCAGTAATCTCTCTTCAAATCCTGATACATCTTTGTGGCATCGGAGTGGATGGAATATCGAGTCTTGTGAGCCTCACTCATGATCTTCTCCCTCAGATCCCCATAGAGAGGGATCCACATCCGCCCGAATCGGGTTCTAACACCAAGGGTGTTTTCTCCCAAGTCTGATTCCTGTCCTTTCATCTTTTTAGAGTTGACTCTATTACCTTTCAGCACTTCACCTTGGAAATCTCTCACTTGCTTTATAACATCAGGCGTCATGATCAACCGATAAGCCTTCATCCGGATCGGTTCGGACCATCCCTTTCGGCTAAGGGCATCAGCAACCACATTCGCCTTACGAGGATGGTAATGAATTTCGCAGTCATAGTCCTTAATCAATTCTAACCACCTTCTCTGTCACATGTTGAGATCCTTTTGTTCAAAGAAATACTTCAAACTTTTGTGGTCAGTGAAGATGGTGCACTTCACACCATATAAGTAATGCCTCCATATCTTTAATGTGAACACCACGACAGTCAACTCCAAATCATGGGTAGGATAATTGGCTTCGTGGACCTTTAATTTTCTAGAAGCATAGGCTATCACCTTCCCCCGTTGCATCAACACGCAAGCCAATCTTGCATACGAGGCATCTGAGTATACCACTAGGTCCTCGTTCCCTTCAGGTAACGTCAAGACAGGAGCTTGAGTTAACCTCATCTTCAGTTCAAGGAAAGCGTTTTCCTCATCTGGACCCATTCATACCTCACGTCCTTACGGGCCAACTTAGTCAAAGGAGAAGCTATCTTGGAGAAATCCTAGATAAACCTCCTATAGTAATCTGCCAAACCTAAGAAACTACGAATCTCGGATGGCGTCTTCGGGGATTCCCATTGTGTCACCGCTTTAACCTTTGTAGGGTTCAGTCTGATCCCCTCGGGATTAACCACATGACCAAGAAATTAGACCTCTCTTAGCCAAAATGCGCATTTGGAGAACTTAGCATATAACTTTTCACTTCTGAGCGTCTCTAATACTTCTCGAACATGATCAGCATACTCCTTTTCACTTTTTGAATAAATCAAAATGTCATCGATAAACACTATCATCGATTTATCCAACGTCGGCCGACATACTTGATTCATGAGATCCAAAAGGACATAACGAGAAATTCATAGTGTCCATAACGCGTGCGTAATGCTGTCTTAGGAACATCTTGTTCTTTCACTTTCAGCTGATAGTAGCCAGATCGCATGTCTATCCTTGAAAACCAGCTGGCACCTTGGAGCTGATCGAATAGGTCGTCGATTCTCGGTAACAGATACCGATTCTTTACGGTCAACTTATTAAGTTCGCGATATCAATACACATCCGCATGTTGCCGTCCTTCTTTTCGACAAATAAAACCGGAGCACCCCATGGAAAGATGCTCGGTCGTATGAAGCCTTTGTCCAATAGAGCTTGTAATTGATCCCTCAACTCTACCATCTCTGAAGGAGCTAGGCGATACGATGCTTTAGCGACTGGCTGTGCTCCTGGTAACAAGTCAATCTATCCAGCGGCACACCTGTCAGGTCTTCGGGAAGACGTCCGGAAAATCGCGCATCTATCGGTACGTTGGATAATTGTGGCTCTGGTGCATCCACATCCCTCACATAGGCCAAGTAAGCACTGCAACCACGCCTCAAGTACTTTTCAGCCGTGACCATGGACACCACTTTTGGTACACCACACGCTCTATCCCACGAACCATAACTGAGCTACCATCGGGTGCGGTTAGGCTAATTATCTTTTTACTACATGCTATATTCACTTCGTAGTCAGCTAACCAATACATGCCTAACACCACATTAAAACCTCCTAAGGCCATAACATGCAATCTAGCAGGGAACTTATAACCTTCCCACTCTATCAGGCAATACTCAACTACCTCAATCACCTCGATGGACTTACCAATGCTTGTTTCTACATAAAAGGGCTCGTTTATCTTTCTATTCTTACCATGTAACAAACGACAAAAGGCAGCAAACATAAAACTCCTACTAGCACCAGAATTAAAGAGCACAGAAGCATATTCATGGTCTACCATAAACATACCTGAAACTACTTCTGTGTCTGCTTGAGCCTCCTCGCGAGTCATGTTGAATGCCCTCGCCTTTGTCTTGTGCCCATCCCCCTTTCCTTTGTCTCCAGCTTTGTCAGCTCTTGATCCATCCGCATTTCCCTTCTTACAGTCTCTTCTAAGATGCCCCATCTCATCGTACTGGCAACACCTTGCCACTCTACAATCCTTGACATAATGACCCTCGCCACCACATTTGAAACACTTGCCTGTTCCCACTCTACACTCACCTGAGTGACCCTTTCCATATTTGTTGCAGACACTCCATTCGCCCGTATTTCCTCGGCTCCTCGACTGATCCTCCACTCTCATCCTCTTCTCCCCAAGCCTGGTGTTGTCACCCCTGAACCTCTTCCCGTTTTTATTTTTGTTCCCACTCCATTTCTCTACCTTCTTCTTTATAGGCACTGGATCTCTTTCATCATACAATCTCCTAGATAAATCCACCAGACCTGAACATGCCCAGTCCGGCTGCAAGTATGTTCCTCCTGATGTCAACTGGTAACCCCTGCATATACTGCTTGATCTTTCGGGACTCTGGGCTCACCATTTCTGGCACCAACCTTGCCAATTCATTGAACTTAGTCGTGTACTACTGGTGCGTCATGTTTCTAGCTTCCAAGTACATAAACTCCCTTTTGGTTTTGTCCAACTCTTGATGTGGTCAGTACTCCTCCAGTACCAACTCCTTCAACTAAGACCATCTCATCCTGGCTATCGCCCGTTAGCCTTCGGCTTGGACAATATTGTCCCACCAGCACAATGTTGAGTCAACAAATGAATGAGTGGTGAACTTCACTTTTAGATCTTCGTGACACTCGCTGATATCCAGGACTGCCTCCATCTCACGAACCCACTGATGGGCGGCTGTAGCATTGCTGTTGCTATCGAAGGTCGGGGGATTGCACCTATGGAAGGCTCCATAGTTGCATCCCTTAGCAGTTCCTTCACCCTTTCATTATCACTATCATCACTATGGACCACCACCCTTGGAGAGGCGGGTCCTTTCTCAGAGTCCTCAGTCGATTTCTCAGCCTCCTTGTCAGTCTTTTTGCCCTTCTCCTCAGTCTTCTCTCCATCCTTCACTGCCTTGATCACCTCAGTCACCACAGAGGGCAAGACGTTCCACATCACTTTATAGAACTCATCAGCAATGCTTCCTTCATAGTGGGTTTGAAGGTTGCTACCTCGTCCTCCTGGTGGCTATGCATCCCTGGCTCCTCATGTGCGACCTCAGGAGCCTTAACTTTGCTCCTGGTAACATGTAGCATAGTAGTACGACCACCATGAGCACGTCTACGCGTAGCTCTCCTAGATTTCTTACCTGCCATATCTAATTCCTATAAGATTCAAACACCAAAATAGTCATTCAAGATAATTGCTCAGCTCATTATAAGTATGGTAAGTCCTTAATTACAATGACCGAGTGTGATTAACTACTTACCTTACCCTCCTATCCAAAGCAATCACTATCCTAACATAGATCAGTATTAAAATCTATGAGCATTTAAAACAACTAGCACACGCACATAATACCAGTTTGCTTGAAAACTTTTACATGATGGCACGTAGCTACTTGGGTTGGCATCCTTCATTTGGTCCCATTTTCATTGTAAGTTTAGGTTTGGAAATTATTTTACCCATTTCTCTTAAACTTTAGCTCTGATACCAACTTGTAAGGCCCCGTTCCCGGAACACTTACATTTGGTCATTCACAGTGTAAAACACTTAAAACTTGACATTTTCAACGAAATTTAAACAAACATCCATTTAAAACATATAAATCATAATGTGAACAAACAATGGTCTCTTAAATATAATAAATACATTGTACTATTCAAGTTAAAATAGGATTTCATAATTTAGGCATGCCAAATCATGTGCGCCAAGTAGCTTCCACCCCCGCGCCATTCTCAGCATCAGCCTTTACCTGCCAAGTATTATGCATAAAATTCAGCTTTGCTGAGGGAGTCCTAGTTTTAAGTAACATGATAAATATATACTTTTCTTCCTTTTAATGAACACACATACATCATAACATATAACATTGCTTACGACATATCACACCATTAAACATGTTCATTATCTTTCTTTCATTCATTCATTATCTTCCGCTTCATCTTAAACCAGGTTTGCACAAAGAAAGAGCTCGAACGTCTTGATTGACAACGAATGCCAACCCCTACCGGTACACATAAACGCGGTAGCTAACCCCCGACAGTTGATCCACACTGCAAGGCGCATGGCTTGCTTATGAATACGGATCCATCATCATACATTAGACCTATATAAGTGTAGTCCATCATAGTGCTTGCAAGACTTTTCATCATCATACGGGCCAGGGGTTAACATTTCTTTAGTTCCACTTTTCACTAGTTTTATCTTCCATTTTAATATATAATACTTTACTTATTAAGTATACAACATATCAAGTACAGTTTACCATAGAGCATAACTATTATCAGGAAGACAAAAGAATATAACACCGTATGACCGACCAACCATGGGACAACAGGGGTTCAGGGGTGGCAGCCCCTGATAGCGGGGTTCTAGGGGCAGCAGCCCCTAATAGGGTCCAATGGGCAAAGTTTTATAAGAAAATTTATTTTCTTGTTAAAACCTCTTGAAAACTTTGCCTTGAAAATCTTAGGTTTACTATGCATAATGGCCCTATTACAAGGAAAAACTTGTAAATAAGGGGATCTAGAACTCACCTGGTAAAAGTAAATAGTTCTCGTCTAAGTTTTCTAGGCTAGGTTCGCACTACACATCCTGCACATAAGTTAACACTCAAATAGGTCATTTCTATGCAATTTCGCTGCCAGTTTCGCTGGCAGTTTCGCTGGCAGTTTCGCTGGCAGTTTCGCTGGCAGTTTCACTGGCAGTTTCACTGGCAGTTTCACTGGTAGGTTCGCTGACAGTTTCGCTGATAGTTTCGCCAAGCAGTTTCGAACGGCAGTTTCGCTGGCAGGTGCCGCTAACTTTTGTTGGAATTTCCTAGGTTCGTAAGTTCTACTGGTTAACCCGAGCACTAGTGAAATTACCAGCAAAACTGTAGTTATCGAGTATAGAATAAATTTGCTTCTCTTTGTTCCTATGAACAAAACTGTTCCATTATAGGCACATCATAGGCATATTGGGAACGGAGATAATAGTAACCATATACATATAAAATGACAGCAATGGAATGCCAATCCCCTAGTTTTATTTGTAAATTCTTTATTCCTTGGTAATCAAAGCCCAAAGATCAATGAATTAGCACATGCTTAACTAGCCAAGCAGACAAATTACCATGTATCTTTTTTTATCTCTCCCGTATTTTTTTGTATAAGTATTTTAGATTTACGATGAAATTTCTGAAATTGAGCCACGACTTTTTATTCTGTGCAAAGGAATCATGTCTAATTTACTAATTTGTGGGAAGATACTGAACTTTTGTAATTGAAAAATGTTTCAGGAGGAATCTCTGAGGTAGATGGTGGTTGATAAAGTAATCCTTGATCATAATTTCTAGTATGAATACTATGCCCAACCTGAAACTTGTGATTGGTAGTAAAACACCGATTCTCTCGCTGAGACAGATTCTATCTGGATAGATTTATCGAGATATTTTCTTATGAAGTTTTGTTATAGCATCTATAATTGCTTCTGGTTTAGGTGGACAGCCTGGCAAATAGACATCCATAGGAATAAGCTTATCGACTCCACGAACAGTACTATAAGAATCGGTACTGAACATCCCCCCTGTAATTGTACATGCTCCCATAGCAATAACATATTTTGGTTCAGGCATTTGCTCGTATAATCTCACTAAGGACGGGGCCATTTTCATTATTACTATTCCGGCTGTTAAAATAAGGTCCGCTTGTCTAGGACTCGATCTTGGTACTAGTCCATAACGATCAAAGTCGAATCGTGAGCCTATTAGTGAAGCAAATTC
>BJCO01700430.1:0-17526 GCA_018326465.1 Flaveria floridana | reverse complement strand
AGTCCACAAGCTCTCCCTTTTTAATCTTCTGCTTGATCACCCTAATATGCTCATCTATAGTGGATAGAGACATTGGACCAAGCCTCCTTCTATAGAATCCATACAGCATCAAGAAGCTCATCATCCTTTGTTTGTCAGCAGACTTCTTTTGGCTCTTTTGGATGATGGCCCTTGACTTTGCAGCTTCTTCCCTCATTTTTCTCTTAGTATCTTTTTGTTCATTTAAGAACTGTAGTTCAAGCTGCTTAAGATACTCAAATTCAATGTATTCAAAAGAGAGAGGAAGAAGTGCAGATGCCTGGTAGAGACCTATATCACTCGGGTAGTTGATAATGTTTTATCTATCAGCTTCTCCGTCTACCTGAGGTGATTCAGCTGCCACAGTCTCACTTTCAGGACTTTCATGAACTGGGAAGAAAGGAGGAGCATCCTAGTATAGTCTCTTTTGTCTTCTTTGTTCTTTGAATCTATGGAGCAACTCGCATCCTCTGCCTCCTTTCTCTCTTTGGTCAGCTTTAAGTTTGCCAGTTCATTTAACTCTTCTAAGGGAAGAGAGATGAGTTCATCAATGTTGTAGTTTCTAGTTCATAGATAGTTCAATCTGGCAGCCCTCAACTCATCGTTTTGAGTGTTTGGCCTGGGGGCTGTCTTGATTGCAGCTTCTATGAAGACTGAGGAACCAACTAAACTCTCTCCCCTTAGCTTCTTCTTCCTCTCTCTTTCGTTCTACTCAATCTCCTCAGGATGCAGTAACCTTCTCCCTTTGTCACTCACAGGCCTTGGTGACTCAGGGTGGAGAGAGCTTTGGCCTTCATTGCCTGATTCAACAGACAGGATCTGGCCAGAGAGAGGTTGTGAAGCACCTTCACCAATTGGTGCCTCACTGAGGATACAAGATGTTGTTGGAGTACTTGACTCTGTGACAATGCTCACAGGTTCAGTCATTGGGCCTTTAGTTAAATATTCCCCTTCAAAGCTAATCTTAAGGTCCACCTCAACATCCAGTTGACTAACGAAATTGCCTGTTTGTAATTGTCTTCTTCTATATCTTAGCTCCTCCATGATCCTGTCTTAAATTCTCCCAGCCATTATATCAGCTTGCCTATTTTGACTTAGGTTGGCAAGTGGCATATTGACTAGAGAAAGGTTGTCATAGTAGTTCAAGATCTAAAAATTGAAGACCTGTTGTCCTTGAACTCTATGCAGTATGAGGGATCTTCTTTCATCATCATAAACTCTGGATAAGTGAGTCTATATCAATGTGAATTTGAGGAGTTTGTTGAGTCTGGACAATTGCAAGTGAGGTTGGTGAGTCCTCAATGTCCATACTCTAAGAAGGACTCCCAGGTTCTGTGATTGTAACTACTTCCTCCCCCTTTTTAGTAGCATCACCCACTTGCATAGGTGAGCTGGAGGTTAAGTCAATTACATCCTCAGGTTCTTGTGTTCCTGGGTGAATCCTTCTGAAGGGTGTCCAAACTAGTTGTTCCTTGAGATCAAAAATCTCAAGTTGTTGATCATTGACCCTTCTTTGCAAGGTAGTCACTTGAGATTCCAAGTGACTAACCTTGGAGACTAAATAAGTGCATGTTTTGGAAAAATTTTGCACCTTTAGTCTATGATTCCCCTCATCTTCAGTAGAGGAATCACTGGGAATGAGGTAATTGGACCTAAGTCTTCTTCCTCATCACCAGCTTGTTGTTCTTGGTTGATGGTTTTCCCCTACTCACTGACAGCTTCAGTTGAAGTGTCAATGGGCTTGGTTGCCATGGTTGAGGTCATAATGATGTAATCACTTTCAGAAAGTGAGAGCCTCTTCCATATGGATCTCCTGAATAGGTTTAGAAAGATCCACCTTAGTTGGGGTGGACAATATGGGCTAGATATAGGGGACACAGGAGTACTCATCTCTTTTTCAGCAGGGAAGCAGAATAGAGACTCATGATACTTACTAAGTGATATATCTTCATCATCATACAATTCTAGGATGGGCATAGGTTGATTTAAATCTAAAGGCTAGGGATGGTAACTTTCCCCTGATGGTTGTCCACTAGAGTGTTGAGGCTCTGAGTGAAGGCTTAAGGCTTGTTAGGTCATGAGCTCATCAGCCTGAGCATGAGGAACCTCATGGCTTATTATTGGTGAGATGGGAGTGGTTTGCTCCTAAGGAAAAGTAGGAGCTCCAATGTCCACTTCTTCCTGTGTGGGTGGTGATATGGGGGCCTGCACAGGTTGAATAACATGTGCAGGGGTTCATTTTGATCTTCTTTGGTAGGTGAGGGTTGTTTGTGGTTGTGTGGGTGTTATTGAAGTGGAAGGTGTGGATTTAACACTAGCTGGTGCTGCTAGGTTGTCACCTTGAGCAATGAGCTTTAACATTTTTGGTACCAGGGTTGTTTCTACCCCTGAGAAACCCAAAGTAGGCTTTCTCATTATTTTGAAGATGTTGGGCTTCATCTGTCCCATTTTACGAATATTACCTGTTCCCCTTAACTGTGTGCACAGTTCAAAGTTAAGAATGTGCTGGACATATCTAGGAAACATGTAATTCTCTAAGGAGTCCAAGTTTTCAAGCAAATTAGTACATACAAATTGTGAATACCTGAACTTGACCCCATGAACCATTCCATGAACTATGAAGGAGAGATCCTCTGGAATTTGGTCCCATCCTCCATGTTTATTAGACAAACTATGAATGACAACATGTAGGAGGTACTTCCATTGAGAGGAAATCTTCCCTTTCTTGAAGGTTCTAACTGAGAAGTCCCCCTCGTAGCCCATCTTCTCAAAAGAATGATTTACAACAGATTTTGGAAAGGTCACTTCACCTTCTTCATCATCCAGCTATAAGTGTGAGTTAATAGAGGCTGGAGTATTATACAGTGTCCTCCCCTGCACTATGACAGACAGTACCTTCTCCCCATCCATGGTGATCTCTAGGCAGGTCCGTCAAAAATCCAAAGATGATCCTCATAAAGTGGAGGATCAATAGTAAGGGAGGTAAAGTAATTTGAGAGTGAAAGAAAGCGGCAAACCTCTGAGAAACTTGGAACTTTCTCAGAGTCTAACAGAGCAGGATGGTTCTGCTACCTGTGAAGCTGCATGGAGAAAACTGGTTGGTTTCTACGGTTGAGGTTGGCCATTTATGGTTGAGGTGAAGAAAGATATGAACAAAGGAGGTGAGTGGGATTTTAGGTTTAGAGAGAACGCAGATGAAGAAGATAGTGAAAGAGGGGGAACCGTTGAGTATATTTATATGAAATGGACTTGAGACCAAGTTAATTAAAAAAGATAAACTTTAAAGTCTGAATGTTGGTCCCACCTCTGAAAAAATGCCCAAAAAGGTAATTTTCTTGGAAGTTGAGATTTCTTCCGAAGCCAGAATTTGAATTCGGAAGATATTCCTAAGCTTAGTGAAAAATGGCTACGGAAGAAAATTTACTTGGGCAAATTCTCTTCCAAAGAGTATTTAGTCTCAGAAGAAATTGCTTTTAGAAGAAATTTGTTCTTGAAATACACATAAGTACTTAGAGGCATAGTTTGGTTTTGAAAGAAATATGAAATTTCTTCCGAAGGTAAATCTCCTTTAAGTAGTTATATGTTTTGAAGACTTCAAATTCTTCCAAAGGAAATGTTTAGATCTTCCAAAGGGAAATACACTTGGTAATTTTCAAAATGCCAAGGAATATCATTTTTTTTTAAATTTCTTCCAAGATAAACTAGTATGTAGGTGATTAATTTAGACAACTTAGGACACACACTTCCTTTTAGAAATATATAGATTAAATTTTAAGAAAATCTATTCAAGGTTAATCATCCCAATAGTTGATATAAGATATTTAAATCTCTGTTCATCAAAAGCTTTTATAAACAGATCAGCATATTGTTCATTTGTATCAACCTTGATTAGTTTTATCAATCCCTTTTCATGATTATCTCTAATTAGATGATACCTGATATTGATGTGCTTTGTCCTTGAGTGCTGCACAAAATTCTCTGTGATAGAGATAGCACTGTTGTTGTCTATGTGGATAGGAGTCTCTTTGAAGTTGTATCCATAGTCCAGCATCTGATTTTGAATCCAAAGTACTTGAGCACAGTAGCTTACAGCAGCAATGTATTCAGCCTCAGTAGTTGATGCAGATACACAGGATTGTTTCTTACATTACCATGAGACTATCCTTCCACCAAGGAATTGACATCCCCAGATGTGGACTTTGCAGTCATGTTGCAGCCATCATGGTCACTATTTGTATAAGCATACAGATTGAAGTCAAAGTTCTTTGGATACCAAAGGCCTAGCTTAGGAGCACCTTTGAGATATCTAACAATTCTTTTGACAACAATCAGGTGTGACATCTTCAGGTTGGCTTGATATCTTGCACATATAGATATAGCAAACATAATATCAGGCCTGCTGGTTGTAAGATATATAAGAAACCAATCATTGCCCTGTAAAGATGTTCATCTACACACTCCCCTTCAAAATCAGGTCCAAGGGAGTGGTTTCTGGCTATGGGTGTCTTTGCCACCTTATATTTAGTCATTGAATCTTATAAGTATGTCTTCTACATACTTTCACTGACTTATGAAGATGCCATTGTCAACTTGCTTCACTTGAATTATTAGAAAGAAATTGAGTTCTCCCATGGAACTCATTTCAAACCTATTCTTCATTAGCTTCTTAAAGTCTTTACATAGCTTTGGATTAGTTAACCCAAAGATAAAGTCATCTACATATACTTGAACCAGCATTAAGTTATTTCTTGTTCCTTTGATGAAGAGAGTTACATCTATAGTACCTTTATTGTATCCATGTTGATAGAGATACTGAGATAGTGTCTCATAACACTTCCTTGGAGCTTGGTGCAACCCATAAAGAGCTTTATCAAGCTTGAAGTCCTTGGATGCAGCAAACGCCAGAAATATCCTAACAACTTAAAGTCTTGCTACAGGAGCAAAAACATTAGTGTAGTCAATTCCTTCTTCTTATGTGTACCCTTGAACAACCAGTCTTGCCTTGTTCTTGATGACAAGTCCTCTATCATCCTTCTTGTTTCTAAACACCCATTTGGTATCTATGATAGTCTTCCCATGAGGAAGAGTACATAGGTTCCAAACCTTTTGTCTTTTGAATTGAAACAGTTCCTCTTGCATTGCTTAAACCCAACATCCATCCTTCAAAGCCTCATCAACTTTCTTTGGCTCTATCTGGGACAACAAACAAGAGTGTAGACAAACATTTTTGTCATGGGTTTGTCCTCTTGTTCTCACCCCCTTGTCAACATCTCCAATGATGTTTATGGTGGGGTGTGACTTGTGGATCCTGAGTTGAGGGATCACAGTAAGTTATTTAGATAGATCTAGATTTGAAAATTTTAGATTTGGCAATAAGGTGTCTTCTACCACATCAGCACACTTATCAAGAGAAACTTGATCCAATAAGTGTGTGACATCATTGATGTTGTCATCAATAGAGTGGTTATCAGCATCAAGAAATTCTTGATCACTCTCACCACTACCATTGCCTCCTAAATTTGAAGCTCCTACATCTGTTCTTATACCTCTAAGCTGGAATTTTCAGGTACTTAAGATGTATTAGAATGATCTGTCATTATTGTACTGATAGGAACTTCGTTTGCAGGGTTAGTTACCACTAGAGCTAAAGATGTAGTCTGTCTTAGTCTTCTCAGCTCAAATCTTGGATCAGGATCTTCTGTTGATGTGTTACCTATTGATTCTAAAACATCTTCACAAGATTTGTTAATATAGTTGGTACCTAAATCAATATCAAATAGCCAATCAGGACCAGAACCTTTCACATAAGGTGTGTGCTCATTGAAAATCACATTGGCTGATTCTTCAACTACTCTACATCTGAGATTGTATACTTTATAAGACTTAGCTTGAGAGGAGTATCCAATGAAGTGTCCATCATTTGATTTCTTAGCAAACTTGGCTACTTGATCTTTGGCATTCAAGATGGTGCATGGACATCCAAATGACCGGAGAAAACAAATTAAAGGTCTTCTTTTGTGCCATAGATCATAAGGAGTCTTACCATGAGTCTTAACTACTAAAACTCTATTCTGCATATAGCAGGCAGTATTAACTGCCTCTGCCCAGAAGGTAATGTGCAGTTTAGAGTCAGACAATATGGTTGTTGTAGCTTCAATAAGTGTCCTGTTTCTTCTCTTAGCAACTTTGTTTTGCTGAGGAGTCCTGGGAGCACTATATTGTCTTGTAATACCGTTTTCATCACAAAATGTGTCATGGATTTGGTTCTTGAATTCAGTTCCTTGATCACATCTTATGGTCTTGACCTAGTGATCAATTTGATTCTCAACTTTTGGAATGAAGTTCTTTAAGATCTCAAGAGTTTCATCCTTAGTTCTAGGAAAAAAACCCAAGTGAATCTTATAAATTCATCTGTGATCACCAAACAGTATGAGGTCCTTCCTAAACACATTATACTGGTGGGGCCAAAGAGATCCATGTGTAATAAGTGAAGGGAGTAGTGATAGAGTTCTTAACCTTTGACTTGGAAGACACCAAGTGTTGTTTCCCTTTCAGGCATGCAACTCAGTGATCATCACTTGTAAACTCTTTCTTTGGCATTCCTGTTACCAAATCATTCTTAATTAGTTTATTCATGTTCTTAAAGTGTACATGGCACATCCTTTTTATGCCAAAGGGAAGACTCATCACTATTGGCCTTAGATAGAAAGCAAGAAACTTCTCCTGAGGGGGATGTTTCCTACAAATCCGTCTTGTACATGTTCCCTTTCTGAGATGCTCTAAGTAGGATATGCTCTTGAGGAATGACCACCCCGGGTTTGAGAATAATGCAGTCATGCTCAATAAAGAGCACGTTATGTCTCTGGTCACAAAATTAGGATACACTCAGTAAATTGTACCAAAGCTACTTAACAAAATTTACCTTCTCAATGTTGAGCTTATCATATGTGACCCTGTCCCTTCCAGTAATGTAACCACCAGCATATCCTCCAAAAGCAACTGGTCCTCTATCAATTTTCTCAAAATTTTGAAGCAAGGAGCCATTGCTTGTCATGTGCCTGGAATAGCCACTATCAATGATCCATACATTTGTTTTGGTCTTCAGTTCTTCCTGCACAATAAAAGGAAAATTAGTTACATTTGTAAACCCAAGCCTCATTGGTCTTGGGCTATTTAAAATGAACTAAAGACAATACAACAGTAATTGATTCTATATTGAGACTATGTAGTTATTTGTTGTTGTACATGAAGAATTTTTAGTCACATGGTCTTCCTTTATCTTCCATACCATCTTTAAAAGATTAGACTTAACATTCAAAGCTTCAGAAGTTTTTGCAACGTCAGAAGTTTTGGAAACTGGCCCTTCAGAAGATCTTGCTTTCACTGCAGCAGACTTCAGTGCTTCAGAAGCATTCCTTTCTTCTGAGACCAAATTTTCTTTCGAAGGCAATTTTTCACTTGTCTTCATTTTCATTTTGGAGCTTCCGAAAGAAATGTTGATTTCTTTCGAAGCTTTCTTCTTCTTGCTCTTCTTAAAAGTCTTCTTCTTTGTTATGTTGTTAGTGTTTTTGGGGTTGTAGATACAATCCTTAGCCAGATGAGAAGTACTGCCACACATAACGCAGTCAAATTGCTTTCCTCTAAGTGCCTTCTTGTGAATAGAAGACTGAGTTTGATTACTTTTCGTCTCCATCCCCATCTTTGAAGATGCTGTGGCAGGCCTCCTAAGGTGAAGCTTGCCTTTGGAGGTGGATGGTTCATGCTGTGTAGCATTGTTACACATCTGCTCAGTCTTCATTCCTTCATAGGGATGAGTTGAACATGTACTTGAACTCTTGGTACTAGAGTTCAAAGTTGTGTTCTCAGTCTTTACCACTTCAAAACCTATAGAGATAAACACTTGTTTATGCTTGAAGTTGTAAGCGGGCTTAATCTCCTGACCTCTCTTTGATTTTCTCTTTGCTACTTGGATCAAGTTCTTCCTCTTTGACTTAGTCAGCTCTGACTTCTTCCTCTCCTTAGGATGCGGTGAACCTTGTTAGGATGATATTCTTCACTCTTCCCAGATCCATCCTTCACTACCTCTTCTTCATCCTCTTCATCACCGGGATCTGTGGATGGCAGCTTATCTTAACCAGTTCCATACTTTGGAGATCTTACAGACAATAGAGTGTGTGGAGGAGCTAACTACATATATCCTAGTCCCTATTTGCTCTGATAACACACTTTGGAATATAGGGATGATGATATGATGTTCTTGAAGGTCTCTTCTTCCAGAACATGCTTCTATGCCTTGGCTTTGCTGATTACTAGCTCAATATGGCACTCAGTTAGCTTGTAATGAGATCTTTAATCTAAGTCCTGTAGTTGGTATGCTCATGTTTAAGAGTTGAAATGGTTTTCTTTAAGTCTTCTATTTTTAACTTATACTCATTTTCAGATCTTTTGAAATGAAATTTTAATATGTTCAACGACTCAAGATCATATCTCATTTCTAAGTTATAGGACTTATATCTATTAACTTTAGCAATGCATTCTGGGGTACAAATATGTTCCAATACCTTGGCTTCATCCAGATCTGCCATCAGTGCTTGGTTTGTAGACATATCTTCTACCTGGAAGCTCCAATCAAAACCTCCTTCTTTAACAGCAACTGTAGCTTGTTGCTTGGGCTTCTCCGTGTATGAAGTTCCTTCGGTGTAGTTTGGCTTGGGTTGTGCTTGGCCACCATTTATCCTGGGTGCCTTGCACTCCCTAGCAAAGTGTCCCATTTGATTACAATTGTAACACTTCACTTTGCTTTTATCCAACCCAAACTTTCCATTGGATATATTGCTAGGAAAATTTCTCCATGTACTCTTATAGAACTTCTTGGGTCTGCAAGTGAGAAGAGCCATTTTTTGAACTATCTCCATGTACTCCAGGTCATCTGGATAGATGCAGTCCAAGTCTTCAAGGGTAAAAAGAAAGTTACTTGTGCTTTCATCATGTGACACACAGGCTATGATGAGATTGTCTCTTGGAATGGGCTTCCATGGATGTAGCTCTTCTTTGGTGTCTCAGGGAAGGTGATGAAAGGGCCCTTAGGTGAGTTGTCAGGGTAAGAGATGAAATGGTGTTGTGGTTCTCTACAATCCCTTTTAACCACATGATGGGCAGAACTCTGTTGATTGTTAGAGTTGCCAGATGGATTTTACATGTTCATCTCCATTTGGTAACCACTAAGTATGCCATACAATTCAGTGAGAGTGAGGGTCTTGAGATTTTCAGTCCTCTTAATGACCACACAATAGTGGGTCCATTTTCTAGGAAGTGAGGACATGAATTTTCTCACAATGTTCATATTCTCCAGTTTTACTTCAACATCCATCAGAGTATCCACAATCTCAATATACCTGAAGTATTATTGAGTCATGGTTTCGCCTGCTTTGAACATGAAATTCTCAAACTGCTACTTCAGAAGATCCTTCTTGTTTTCTTTTGCATCAGGAGAACCTTCATACATCAGCTTCAGTGCATTCTAGAGCTGCTTGGCAGTCTTGCACTTCTTGAAGCCTCTGTAGATGGCATTTGGAAGAGTAGTTTGGAGGGCAGTCATGGCTTTCTGATCTATGTCTATTCTTTTTCTATCTTCTTCAGAATAGTCAGCCACCTCCTTTAGAATCATGCCACCTTCAGCAGCAGCTGAAGAGGTGCATGGAATGTAAGGTCCTTCAGTAACAGACTCCCACATCCTGCTATCTTGTGACTTGATGAAGCCTTCCATTCTTAAGCACCAAGTATCAAAATCATCAGGAGTGATCAGTGGGGACTTTACCATGGTAACAGTTTCCATATGTAAGGCCCCGTTGCCGGGTACCTCACAGTTGGTCATTCATAGCGCTAAACATACATATTATTATACATTTCATAAAACATTACATCGGAAGTCATTGACAAAAACAATTCATTTTATTAATAATTACTTTTGTTATGCAATACAACATCGTTAAACTACAAAGACGACATCCTTTGATTGCATTACAAAACAAAAATAATAATATGCGTGAATGGATGCCCGTCTTGCCCCGCCACGTAGTCTCCCTACGTGCCACCCTCAGCAACCATTACCTGCCAACTGAAAATGCATAAAAATCAGCATTGCTGAGTGAGTTCTAGTTTTCATGTATTAAAATACATTATACGTTTCATATGTGAAAATACCCTTTTTCCTTAAAATAATTTCTTTGCTTTCGCACGGGATCATACATCATACATACGACAAAGTATAACTTTGTTTATCATTCTTTACCACACGTATTCATTCGTTTCGTAATCTTTTCGTTCGTTTCGTACTTTATCTTTTTCGTTCATTTTGTACTTTATCATTATCATTCGTTTCGTACTTTATCATTATCGTTCACCAAGTCTAGATCCTGTCAAGGTTTCCCCCCATCATGGCCCGAAGCTACCATTCTAGGCACAAAACCCCGTTCTAATTGGCATAAAGTCGTATCATATCTTGGCACAAAACTCGGGGTTGAATGACAAGGATCCTGTTTCGTACTATGGGTTCAGTCACAAAGACTGATCCCCCTGTGTGCAAACCCTCAAAGGTTAAAATCGCATGTTATAAAACACATAGTTGAGCTAACAACTCACAAAGAGTTGTGGCCCTCCTTTAAATCTGCTTGCAAGCCTTTTCTTTCTTTCATTACGTTTCACTTTTCATCTTTGTTATCTTTCACTTCGTTGCGTTATACTTTACGATCATTCATACATTCATCATACTACGTAAAGTAATAACATAATACTTAACGTATATTATATTATAATATAAATACGTTTTGTAAACCAATAAAAGATAACATCTCATGCACCTATGCATATAACACATTTATCATCACATCAAAATTATTCTATGCATAAACCCTCACATATTCATGTGTAAAATAGTCCAAAATAGCCCATAAGTCAAACTAGGGTCAAACCCTAAAATTCTGCTTTTCCTCAAAATTTTAGAAAAATTTTCTAAGTATTGGGCGCATGGGAACTATTTGGGCGCATGAGGACTGTCTGGGAGTTTCTCTACTATGCAGGCGCATGAGCCTATACTTATCCATTTCTCACTTAGGCGCATGAGGCTCTTGGATGCATGGTCACTATTTAGGCGCATGAACCTACACTTAGAAATTTCTAATGCGTTTCTAGGCGCATGGGCTACTGTTTGGGCGCATCAACATCTTCTTAGACTTTAAAGCCTAATTTTTCAGGTGCATGGGCCCTATTTGGGCGCATGACCATACATATTATCTTTCTAAGGCAAAAACTTAGGCGCATGGGCCCTGTTTGAGCGCATGAACACCAACTTATACATTTCTAATGTATATTTCAGACCAAAACATGTTCTCAGCATGTTCTAAAACTTACACTACCATTTTAATCCTTAATCTAGTACGCACAACCATAATACATAATTATACATACATACATTTCAAACATACAATTTATACAAAAACTACTTACATGCATTTTCAGCCCCGAAAATCTTTTAAAACATGTAAAACATAGGGTCTAGAAACTCACCTTAGCTGTCTTTAAGTCTCAAACTCTCCAACTTGAACTTTCCGAAAGAATTCAAACACCTAGATATGTCTAAAACACACAAACCCGAACACACATACACATAAAAACATACATTCACGGTTTCTTAGTCAAAACACAAACAAAACCGAGCTAATTTTGCATCAAATGCTTACCTTGTTGAAGAACGGCTCTTTCTCTCTCTAGAACTGCAAAAATATCAATTTTCTTCTTCTCCTTCTAACTTAGTCGACAAAAACAGATGGGATGGAGGCTATATGGGCGGCCATACCCATAATATAATAAAATAATTTGACTTTTGTACTTTTACACAAAGCCCCCTTCCACTTTTGTTCATTTTACTTTCTTTCAAGATACATTTCCTTTTCTTTTATTATTATATTTTTTTCTTTTATTTGACTAGAAATTTCGGGTGATACAAGTCTTACCCCCTTAAAGAGGTTTCGTCCGCGAAACTCGTCACTCTTCGAATAACCGTGGGTAATGTTGTCCCATCTTTTCTTCAGTCTCCCACATAGACTTCCAACCCTTCCTGTGTTTCTACTGCACACGCACCAGTGGAACCACTTTATTCCTCAACCTATTTTCTTTTCGATCAATAATCACTACTGGTTGCTCTATGTAATTGAGTCGCTCGTCCACTTCAATTTCATCCAGTGGTAAAATCATACCTTCATCAGCTAAGCACTTTTTCAGATGAGTTACATGGAACGTCGGATGAATTCCACTTAGCTCATCAGGCAATTCTAATCGATTGGCCACCTCTCTTACTCGTGCTATGATTCGAAAAGGTCCAATGTACCTCCGGCTTAGCTTACCTCGCCTCCTGAATCGGATAATCTCTTTCCAAGGTGATACCTTCAACATAACTTGGTCGCCCACCTTGAGTTCGATCGGTCTACGCCTCTTGTCGGCGTATGACTTTTGTCTATCTTTTGCCGCTTTCATGAAAGTATTGATCTTCTCTAACTTCTCATTCGTAGCCTTGATCACCTCAAGGCTTCCCAACTCTTTCTGTCCAATATCACCCCAACATACAAGTGTCCTACAGCTTCTACCATACAGCATCTCGTAAGGTGGCATACCAATGCTGGCATGATAACTGTTATTGTACGAGAATTCAGCAAATGGTAAGTGAACATCCCAACTTCCTCCGAAATCGATCGTACATGCCCGAAGCATATCCTCAAACGTCTGAATCGTTCTCTCAGACTGACCGTCTGTCTGAGGATGATAAGTCATGCTAATGTGTAACCTCGTCCTCATCGCATCATGGAATCTCTTCCAAAACTTCGATATGATTCAGGTGTCATGATCCGACGCGATAGACACCGGCACGCCATGACGAGCTACAATCTCGTTAATTAACAGATCCGCCATTCGGTCGGATGAATACGTCTCGCGGATCGGTAGGAAGTGAGTGCTCTTCGTCAGTCGATCAACAATCACCCATATGGTATTGCACCCCCTCGTCGTACGAGGTAGCTCAGTAATAAAATCCATAGTGATGTGCTCCTACTTCCACTCAGGTATATTCAACGGTTGGATCTTCCCATATGGTTTCTGATGTTCCGCCTTCACTTGCAAACAAGTAAGGCATTTGCTCACGTACTCTACTACGTCATGCTTCTTACCCGGTCTTTTTCTTCACAAACAATACCGGAGCACCCCAAGGAGAGATGCTCAGTCAAATAAACCATTTATCCATCAGCTCCTGCAGTTGAGCCATTAGCTCTATCATCTCGGTAGGAGCTAATTGATACGGTGCCCTGGCGATGGGTTGAGCCCCGGGTATCAGATCAATCTGAACTCAATCTCACGATCCGGCGGCACACCTGGAAAGTCTTCTGGGAACACGTCTGGAAAATCGCACACCACTGGTACGTCGGACAGTAGTGGTGCTGACGCGTCCACATCTTTCATGTAGGCCAGATAGGCACTATATTCTCGTTTCATTCACTTTTCTGCCACCACCATCGAAATCACCTTTGGAACTGTAGTAACACGATCCCCGTAAACTGTTATCGAACTTCCATTTGGCGCAATTAATCGAATCATCTTCTTGCAACATACAATGTTTGCCTAATAGGTTGCTAACCAATCCATCCCTAGCACTACATCAAATCCACCTAGGGGCATCACATGTAATTTAGCAAAAAACCTATGACCTTCTAGTCTATGGCATAGTCCTCTATCATATCAGTAATTCTAGTGGACTTACCAATAGTAGTTTCTACATTAAATGGCTCGCTAATACTTCTACTACTAACAGACAATTTATCATAGAAGTAGTAGAAATAAAACTCCTACTAGCACTAGAATCAAATAACAAAGAGGCATAAGTTTGGTTTACTAGAAACAAACCTGAAACGACATCGGGATCCTCTCTGGCCTCCTCCCTCGTCATCATGAAGGCTCTAGCAGTTTCCCTCTGTCCTCCATCATCCGGCTTCTTCTTCGTCCCTGAACCTTCGCCCCGTGGCTTCTTGCAGTTCCTGCTCACATGGCCCTCCTCGCCACAGTTATAACACCATATATCTCCACACATCTTTGCGATATAACTGGGCTTCCTGCATTTGAAGCACACATTCAGACCCCACTTATATTCACCAGCATGCTCTCTCTCGTATTTACCACACTTCTTTATCCCTAAACTTGAGGACAGCATCCTTAGATCATCCACTTTACTCCTTCTATTGTTTAAAGTGAAACCACCACGTGCAAACCTCTTCCTGCCCCAGCTCTTATCACCATCACCCGTCCTCTTCACCTCGACTATCGCCACATCCCTCTCATCATACAACCTACCCGCCAGGTCTACCACCGATCGAAAGGTACCCGGCCGGGCAGCGATCAAATGCCTACGGACGTCAGTTGGCAATCCCTAGATGTACTTCTTGATCTTCCTTGACACTGGCGTCACCTGATCCGGCACCAGCCTTGTCATCTATTAAATTTGGTGGTGTATTGCTAGTGTGTCATGGTGCCCGACTCCAGCTGTTGGAACTCCCTCTCTATCTTATCGAGTTCCCAATAAGGGCAGAATTCCTTGATCACCATCTTCTTCAACTCTGTCCACCTCATCTTTCCAATGGCTATGCTACCCTTGGCCTGGACAATATTGTCCCACCAGCATAAGGTCATTTCCACAAACGAGTGGGTAGTAAACTTCACTTTCTAATCTTCTCGACACTCACTAATATCAAGTACCACTTCCATCTCTCTCATCCATCAGTGAGCAGCAGCAACAGTGCCATTTCAATCAAATGTTAGGGGTTTGCATCTCTAAAATGCCCCAAACTTGCAACCACGTGTTGTTTCCTGCACCGCTTCTTCCTCATCATCCTCACTCGAGATAATCGTCTCGGTCTATGATTGTTCCCTCTCTTCCCCTCCTGTGGTCCTTCTCCTCTCTTTCTTCTCATCCACCCTCACCGCCTTAATAACTTCAGTCACCACAGATGGTAGTATCGTCTGCATTACCTGGTGCACTTCCTCTACCACCGCCTCTTTCACCGCGGCCCTTGAGTTCGCATTTTCATCACCACCTTCCTGGTGATGCATCTCATGCTCTTCGCGGGCCCACTCAGTAGTCTTAGCCTGGTTCCTAGTGAAACGCGGTTCAGCACCACGTCCTTCCTGTACTCCACCCCTAGAGGCCTTAGATGATCTACCTCCAGCCATTATCTAATCACTATAAGATTCAAACACTTACACGGTCATTCAAGGAATAGCTCAGTTTATGTTAAGTATAGTATGTCCCTAATTACAGTGGCCAGTTGTGATTAGCCACTTACTTTACTCTTCACACCCCAAGCATTTCCTATCCAGACTACATCAACATCTAAATCTACTAAGAGCACATAATCAACTAGCACAAGCACATAACTCCAATTAACTTCAAAAAAGAAATACCTGATGACACGTAGCTACTCGGTCTGGCAACCCTTTCCTTTTATCCCATTCTCAGTTTAAGATTAGGTTTTGAAAATATTTACCCAATTCACTTAAAATTCGGCTCTGATACCAACTTGTAAGGCCCCGTTCCAAGGTGACTCACAGTTGGTCATTCATAGTGCTAAAAATACATATTATTATACATTTCATAAAACATTACAGTGGAAGTCATTGACAAAAACCATTCATTTTATTAATAATTACTGTTGTTATGCCATACAACATCGTTAAACTACAAAAGACAACATCCATTGATTGCATTACAAAACAACAATAATAATATGCGTGAATAGATGCCAGTCTTGCCCCGCCAAGTAGCCTCCCTGCGTGCCACCCTCAGCAACCATTACCTGCCAACTGAAAATCCATAAAAGTCAGTGTTACCAAGTGAGTTCTTGTTTTTATGTATTAAAATACTTTATACGTTTCATATGTGAAAATACCCTTTTTCCTTAAAATACTTCCTTTTCTTTCACACGGGATCATACATCATACATACGACAAAGTATAACTTTGTTCATCATTCTTTACCACACGTATTCATTCGTATCGTACTTTATCTTTTCGTTCGTTTCGTACTTTATCTTTTTCGTTCGTTTCGTACTTTATCATTATCGTTCATTTCGTACTTTATCATTATCGTTCACTGAGTCTAGATCCTGTCAAGCTTTTCCCCCATTGTGGCCCGAAGCCACCATTCTAGGCACAAAGCCTTGTTCTAACTGGCACAAAGCCGTATCATATCTTGGCACAAAGCCTGGGGTTGAATGACAAGGATCACATTTTGTACTATGGGTTCAGTCACCAAGACTGATCCCCCTGTGTGGGAACCCTCACAGGTTAAAATCACACGTTATAGAACACATAGTTGAGCTAACAACTCACAAAGAGTTGTGGTCCTCTTTTAAATCTTCTTGCAAGCCTTTTCTTTCTTTTACTACGTTTCACTTTTCATTTTTGTTATCTTTCACTTCGTTACGTATTGGACCAAAAGAACCAATGAGTCAAGATCAGGAAAACCTCTAAGTCCCACAAGACATCACAACAACTGCTGATAGCTTCATCAGCAGTTTGACAAAGACTGAAGACTTCAACAGCTGAAGATCAAAGAACTGAAGAACAACAGCTGAAGACCTCAATTACTGATGACACAAGTACTGAAGTCTGAAGTACTGAAGATACAAGTACTGAAGACTTCAAGACTGAAGACACAAGTACTGAAGTCTGAAGTACTGAAGATACAAGTACTGAAGACTTCAAGTACTGAAGACTCAAGTATTGAAGATCAACAGCTAAAGACTGAAGTACTGAAGATCAACAGCTGATGTACAAAGATTGAAGACAAAGACTGAAGACATCAGCTGATGACAACTACTGAAGTCATCAGCTGATGAATCATCTAAAGTTAAAGTCTAAAGATCAAGTGCTGAAGCTTCAGACTTTGTCACAACAGCTGAAGAAGAATTCTTCAGTTGTTGTGATGGTTTTACCATTCAGTCTTTTCTATTTCAGTAGTTTGTAAAACGACTGAAGAGTTTGTTCTTCAGTTGTTGTAGTTCAGTAGTTTGTAAACGACTGAAGAGTTTGTTCTTTAGTTGTTGTAGCTTTTTAGTAGTTTCTTTTCAATCGTTTGTAATAAGTGTAACACTTAGCATTTTGTAAGAAGATGTTAGTTGTTTGACATCTTCAGTAGTTTAGGTGTTTTTCAGTAGTTTGTTAATAACGGTTTGATGTCACTATCAAGTGACATCAGCTGACGTCATTCTTCCTATAAAAGGAAGATGACCTAATTGTAATCCTTGCCGAAACGTGTGATCTAATAGAAAACACCTTTTTGCATAATCGTTCTCTCTCTCTATAACTTACTGTTCTATTGCAATATTCGTATGTGTTCTTGCTTGTTTGCTTAATTCTTGTGCTAAATCCGCTGTGAATACAACCTAATTGATCAAACTAGAGGCTGAGATC